>JAREIK010003005.1:106749-194548 GCA_029783825.1 Sapria himalayana
CAGATATGTAGTATTGAATGAACCTTATCATTGCAAGTAGTAATCTGATAAAATTTTGAGGCAAAGTGTTATAGATGAGATATTAGTAGTATCTTGCAATAATGTCACTTTTTGCTCATGCTCTCACGAATTTGTGGAACATGTTAATATTTTTATGTGCCCAAGTATTTTTATTCTCAAAATCAATGTTGATATTTACATATATATGTATGAATATAATGTGCATATACACTGCCCTACACACATACACACATCTATACATCCATATACATTAGTATACATTATATATTAGCATAAACATTTTTATACTTGTATATATATTCACACATGTATCTACATTTTAAAAGTAGTGTGTATATACTTGTATGCATGCATATACTACTCTAAACCGACACACACACATATACCTATGTACGTAATATTTTTAAAGGTACACATAATAATATTATATATGTGTGTATGTGTGTGTAAATGTATTTAAATTTTTTGATTTTGAAAATTTAAAACAAATAAAATATTATATATTGTACACAATTTATAAAATATTGTAAATTCTTTATATTTAAAAAAATATTTGTGTGTAAGTGTGTATGAAGCATATTAATGCGTAAAATAAAATTATGAAGTAAATATATAAGCTTCTATTTTATTCAAATTGTTGTTTTTTTAATATTTATATTAAAGTAACTATCATTATACTCATAAATAAATGAAGTTGGCATATTTGTAAATTATTTTGGTTTTACAATAATGATAAAAATTAAAATATAGTTCATAAATAGATAATATTGTTTTTGTTTTTCTATATAATTTTTTTATTAAAATATTAATGTATATGATAAATTTCTACCTATTATTTATTATTATTAATACATTTTTAGAAACTTTAAAATTTAAACAAATATTATGTAGTGCATATAAATGCATGCCTTTATTATTTTGTAAAAAATCAATTATTTCTTTTATTATGTTGAAACATAATAGATTACCATATAAATTCAAGAGTAAATTTTTCTACAAGTAATTATTTTTTTTTATTCAATATATATAAATGACCATTAAATATATGAATTTGTTTTTTTAAATATTTATTTTTAAATTTTATTTTTCAAATTTAATACATCACAATATTTTTTTAATTAATAGATACTTTCAAACCGTATTTATTTATAATAAATATAACATATTAAATATTATGATGTGCAAATTTTATTCTGTAAATAAATTTTATTTTTAAAGTTTTATCTTTGTAAATTGAAACTACTTCACATATATATTTTAGAAATTTTTATAATATTTATTACACAAACATATTATTATTTGTTTTAAAATTTACAAAATGAATTTTAACAAATGAACATTTTATTAGAAATCAATTTTAGTTAAATGATATTAAGTAAAACAAAAATGCAAACCCTAAACATATTAAATCATAATGATTTATACACACGTATAAAAATACAATTAAAAACATTTAAGATTGAAAAAATTAAATTTAAGTTCCTAAAATATATGAGAAAATGATATTTATACAATATCCAAAAAAAACTTGTAAGAATGAGATGAATGATATGAATGGATATTACGTTTATAGAGCTTGTAGATATACATGTAGATGTAGTTATATATATTTTTTCATGTAATTAAATATAATTAGACATATGGCTATGTATAGGTATTAATGTAGATAAATATATTTTTATATAGTAATATGTTGATTTACATAATGTTAATACATTTATATATAAATATATATCTATATATATGTATATTAAATATATGTTGTTATATTTATATATAGTTATGTTTATGTATACTATTTTTATAGCTATAGATATAGTAAAATACACTTATATATGAAATTCGAATTATATCACACATGCATATTGATGTATAGTTATGTTTAAATACACTTATATAAAATACACTTAAGTTCATGTATACTATTTATGTATACTGTTTATATATAGTTATGTAGATTGATGTAGATATCAAGTTGGCATACCTTATACTATTTATGTATTCTATTTATGTATTTTGTTTATATGTAGTTATGTATTTTAATGTAGATAAATATATTTATATATAGTAATATGTTGATATACATATTGTTAGATACATATATAATATATATATAATATATTAAATATTCGTTGTTATATTTATATATAGTTATGTTTATGTATACTATTTTTATAGTTATAGATATAGTAAAATACACTTATATAAGAAATTCAAAGTATATCACACATGCATATTGATGTATAGTTATGTTTAATATAAAATACACTTATGTTTATGTATACTATTTATGTATACTGTTTATATATAGTTATGTATATTGATGTAGATATCAAGTTGGCATACCTTATACTATTTATGTATACTATTTATGTATAATGTTTATATATAGTTATGTATATTAATGTAGATAAATACATTTATATATAGTAATATGTTGATATACATATTGTTAAATACATTTAGATATTATATATATATATATATATATATATATGTATATGTATATGTATATTAAATATATATTGTTATATTTATATATAGTTATGTTTATGTATACTATTTTTATAGTTATAGATATAGTAAAATACACTTATATGAGAAATTCGAATTATATCACACATGCATATTGATGTATAGTTATGTTTAAATACACTTATATAAAATACACATATGTTTATGTATACTATTTATGTATACTATTTATATATAGTTATGTATATTGATGTAGATATCAAGTCAGCATACCTTATACTGTTTAGGTAAATTGTTTATATGTAGTTATGTATATTAATGTAGATATATATATTTATATAAAGTAATATGTTGAAATGCATATTGTTAAATACATTTATATATAGTTATATATATATATATATTCAACATATGTTGTTATATTTATATATAGTTATGTTTATGTATACTATTTTTATTTTTTTTAAAGTTTGTTTTATTAATTATATAACCCTCTCTCTTAGCGGAGGAATACCATTGTTTACAAGCTAATTTCAACCCATTTCCCATTTACATCCATTCATAAACTTTAACATACAATATTTAAAGTAAAATTAAAACTATCAAGTGCCATGAAATACTGTTTCTAATGCACTTTTCTTTCTCTTTATGAAGTTTCTTAGTGCTGAAATTTCTATTTCAATTAAACTTCTACCATTAAATCTTTATGCTTTGTGTTTTCGGTTTGCTTGTTGCCATCCTGTTCATTTAGCTCTGCTAATCTTCTAGTCCATTTGATTCTCTGAGCTTTTTGTGCTTGCATATTGTTCTGTTCAGATTTCTTCCTAGTAGTTTTGTGACCCCTGCAGCCTTTTTTAGGATATCTTCCAACACTTCTGCCAGCATGCTGTCCTCCTAGATACTTATTACATACACTTATAATTGACACTTTTACACATAGACTTTTACAGACACTTATACTGCTTAACACTTATTTACAGACACTTGTAACTCTTATTAATCTTGCCGACACTTCTATATAACATATACTCCAAATACTCATAATAGATATCAGCTTTTTCAAAGCTCATATCTGTCAATTTTACAAAGCTGAAGTCTGTCAGCTTTTTCAAAGCTGATATCTGTCTACATATACATGTAAGCAGACCAAAATAGCGGCTGGAAAATAGCTTTTTCAAAGTGTCAACTTTTTCCAGCAAGCCAACATACTACCTACATGTACATGTAAGCAGACATTAGTTTTCCAGAACAACAGCTGGAAAACCCACCAACTTACATCCTCACACCTTTACAGACCCTTATATGTGTCTGTAAGAATGTCTACCTTACACCCTTGCAAACCCTTATAGACCCTTATACCAACTTACACCATTACAACAGCTGGATAACAACAGCAACCTAACCAACATACCCTTATACGAGCTACAAACCCTTATTACTTACTCCAAGAATTTACCAATAAATTTATCAAGACACGGGCCTTGCCTCAACATCATCCTCTCTTCAAGGTAACTTTTCTCTTTTTTAGTCAAATTTCTTCATGTAATTCCCTACAAAATTATTAACAAAAATACTACAATTCGATGCAATTAGTATTAAAGTGTCTACCTTTACTTCCTTCACTGCTCCTTAAGCCTTTAACCTATGTCTGAAAACAAAACCAAAACACAACCAAGCAACAACCAAGCAACAACCACAACCAAGCAACACAACCAAGCAACACAAAAATCCAAGATCCCAACCTTAGCAGTTTTTTTTTGGGTCTATATTTTATTGCCCTCCCCATAGAACTGGGGTGGCTCTTCATATGTTTCATGACCACCCCCTTTAATAGAGTTTATATCTGCAAAATAGTCAAGTAAGCTTTTTTTTTTATAAATATCAAATTTTAAAAATAAGTTCTTCTCTTCCCCTCTTTATCCTTTAGACCTAAGTTTTAATTTTTGTTTTTTTGAATTCTAATATATGGAAAACCTATTTTATCTAAACTTATTAAACCTTTATATTTGTCAGGGATATCTTTCCCTTCAAATTCTTGAAAACCTCTCTTTGTACCCTCTTCTACTAATCTATCTGCCAAAGCATTTGCTTCTCTGAATATATGTATAATTTCCCCTTTAAGTTATATTAGTAGTGTTTTAATTTTCATTATCTTCTTCTAGTTTCCATAGTTCTATTTTTCCTATTAGCAAATCCACTAATAAACTCGAATCAACCCGCACTTGAATATTCTGAAAATTATTATCTTTACATATTTGTAAACCTTTATGCAAAGCCATAACCTCTGCATTCAAGGTGGAGGAGGCTAAACCATTCATTGTGAATGCTCTTATCACTTTGCCTTCCTCATTTCTTATGACTCCCCCTACACCTACAACTCATATATCCCTTTTTAATCTCCCATCCGTATTTAATAATAGGCCATTTTGTTGGGGCTTTTTCCATCTGATAATTTTAATTTCTGGTGTTTTCTTTGTCCTTGTAATTAGACCCCAAGCTTCTTTCCTGTTTTCATCTATTCCTACACTTCCAAGCTTAATAGGGCTACAGAATGAGATAAATGCACATTCTTTTTTAATTTCCTCTAGAATATTTACGACATTCATTGGAATGCCGTCAAATCTGCTTTTATTTCTTACTTTCCAGAGACACCATACAGCAATGTGAGGGATGTATATCCTTAACCATTTAATAATCTTGTTCTTTGTTTTACTTTCCTTCCATTTTTTATTCTTTCTATCAATACATCTGAGCCTTTTTCTAACTCAACTTCTATTTCTAGTTTATTCCATATGTTTTTAGCTATCTTCCCTGTTGAAAACAAATAATCCATACTTTCTATTTCTTGGTTACAACATTCGCATCTAGATGCTAATCTTATACCTTTCTTTTGAATGTGCTCATGAATCAGGATGGCTTTTGAGAGAAGTTTCCACATAAAAATGTTTATTTTTTGTGGAAGTTCCTTTTTCCATGCTTCTTCAAAAATCAATTGGGGAATTTTTTTAGTTCTCACCAGCTCTTTTACACTTTTTAAAGTAAATTTTCCTTGTGCATCTAAAGACCATTTCCATCCACTTTTAATTAATATGGAATGATTTTCCACCATATTTCGTGGCTTGTACATTAATTTCCAGCTTTTTGATGCTCTTTTTGTATTTTTAAAGTCATTACTACCTAGTCCGTATCTAGCTTTTATATATGCCACCGAGAGACTATTGTTTTTATTATTTTTAAATCTCCACCAGTTCTTGCAGGCACAAGATTTTGCTATATCGTTAAGATTTGAGAAGCCCAAACCAACTTCCTTTAACGGAAAGCATAGGTCTTTTCATTTTTTCCAATGTAGCTTATTTTTGCTTCCATTTTTTCCCTATAGGAAGTTTGACATTTCTCCTTCTAGTTTTCTTATGATAGTTTTCGGTGGCTGTAAAGACATTAGAGTATGTGTCAGTGACCCCTGCAATACATGTGGGATTAGAGTAACTCTTCCTGCCATACTTAGTAGATTTTCTTTCCAACCTGTGATCTTTCGCCTTAATTTTTCCACTAGGAATACTAGGTATTCCCCCTTTAGCCTTCCCTCATAGATCGAGCACCCAAGATACATTAGAGCACCCTTTTTATGCATGAATCTGGTGATATTTTTATCTTTTGAGCTATATTTTCAGAAGATTTTTATGCTATCATAAATTGACATTTATTCTTATTCAGCACCTGCCTAGTTTCTTCTTCCATTATATTTAATAATTCATCATATGCCTCATGGATTGGTTACTGGCATTTGAGAAAATTATAATATCGTCTGCTACACCAAATAGCACACCGTCGGTGTGTTTCTTGGTTGCTTATATCTAACAATTTTCCCCTCACTCCTTTCCTTTTTCAAATTTACAATAAAGAGTTCTAGATAGATATTGAAGAGGGAGGGAGAAAGAGAGTCCCCTCGTCTATGTCCTCTTGAGGTTTTAAATTCTTTACCTGCTTGCCCATTTATAAGTATTTTAACCCATACACCTGATATACATCTATGTATTAAATCTATCCAAAACTCCAAGAAACCCATTTTCTCATTAAATAACATAATATTTCACATTCCACCCAGTCAAATGCTTTAGAAAGATCTAGTTTCAATATTATATTATGTCCTCTCGACTTAGCTCCTATCTCTCTAATCAATTCTGAGGCTAGATTGATGTTTTCCATCATCAATCTGTCTTTAACAAAACCTATTTGTTCTATCGATATAATAGATGGGAGAATCTTACTGAGTCTACTCTGAATCACCTTAGCTAATATCTTGTAAATTGTATTACATAAACTAATGGCCTGTAGTCTTCTCCTGTATGTGGGTTAGTTTTCTTAGGGACCAACACAATATACGAATTAGTCCATGCCTTTGTAATTTCTGCGCCTGCAAAAATCCAAACAATGGTTATGACTAACTCTTTTTAATGATGTTCCAGCTGCGCTGAAAAAACCCATTGTTTCATCCGTCAGGACCTGCAGTGCTATCTTTATTAGCATTAAAAACTACCTCTTAACTTCTTCTTCTGTTGGAATTCTTCTAAAATTTTATTATCATTTTCTGAGACTTTCTTCTCAATATTTTGAATTAATGTGTGTTTTTCTCGGTGTGAATGGCTTGCATAATAAATTCTTGAAATATTCTTCTAATTCATTTTTTATATCCTCTTCTTTATCTAGCCATTTACCATTATATGCTTTTAATCCTTTTATTTTTTGTTTTTGTATTCTTACTTTGGCCATTACATTAAAAATTTTGTATTTTTGTCTCGATCTTTTAACCACTTGACTCTCGCCCTTTGCTTCCAAAAAACTTCTTCCGTATGCATTCTAAGTCTAATTCAGCTTTGGCCTTGCTCAGCTGGATACTTGAGCTATCTTCTTTTTGATCAAACTCCATTTCCAGGGTAGCCTCTTCCTGTTCCATTTCCTGAATATTTTTATTGATCTTTCCAAAACCTCCTTGTTCCATTTGCTTAATGTCTGCCTTAAATTTCATAATTCTTCGCTAAAATTTGGATAGGATTACCTGAAACAGGTTTTCCCCATGATTCCTTTACTATGCCATCATACCCTTTATGCATTCCCCACATATTTTGAAACATAAATCCTTTATGTTTCCCTTCGCTATTTTCAAATGTATTAGCAAAGGGTTATGATCCGAGCATGTTCTGTGAGATGCCTGACCTTTATCCCTGCCAATCTTGTCCACCCATTTAGTGTTAAGTAGAACTCGAATCCACAGCCTGGACCAGATCGCTTTCCTCCTCTTCCAGTTGTTACACATGTAAAGTTAGAGCCAAGGAAGCCTGCTTCTATTAGATTTGCTCTTGAAATTGCCTCATTAAAATAAGCTAATGCCATTTGGGTCAGGAGTCTTCCTCCCCTTTTTCTTTAGCATTTCTAATTACATTGAAGTCTCCTCCAATAATCCATGGAGAATTTAATACTGCTATTTTTTCCATCTCCTTCCATAGAGCTTTTCTTTCTTCCTTAGTATTGCTTGCATTAACCACATATTGATTGGGTCTTGAAGGCTTCCTAATTTAAAGCTTATAATCTGCACAGCTTTTGCTATAATTTCAATATCCATCGATCTTTTCCACAAAATCAATAATTTACCATTTATGTTTGAAAAAGGCCTTTCAAGACCAAGAACATTCCTATATTTATCTAGCTGATCTTTATCTACCATTGGTTCAGCTAGAGTAACTATCTTAATTTTATATATTTTAATTAATTTTTTTAGTCTATTTAAGTAGGAGAGTTCGCCACTACTCTTAAGTTCCAATATAAGCTATTAAACATTTCAAGTGAATTTTGTTGTGCTCTAGTCGTGTACTTCGTATCATATTTCTTGTTAACATGTTTTTTCGTGTTTCTTGGGGGTTTGTTTGAAACTTTGTGGAGCTTGTTCTATCGTGCTTAATAATTAAAATATACATTTATATACTATTTTAGATATAGTAAAATACACTTATGTTTATGTTTACTGTTTATGTTATACTGTTTATCTAAAGTTATGTATATAATGTAGATATCAAGTTGGCATGCCTTATACTATTTTATGTATACTATTTATGTATAATGTTTATATATAGTTATGTTATATTAATGTAGATAAATACATTTATATATAGTAATATGTTGATATACATATTGCTAAATCATTTATATATTGTTATATATATATATATATATTGTATATTAAATATTCATTGTTATATTTATATATAGTTATGTTTATGTATACTATTTTTATAGGTATAGATATAGTAAAATACACGTATATAAGAAATTCTAATTATATCATGCATGCATATTGATGTATAGTTATGTTTAAATACACTTATATAAAATACACATATGTTTATGTATTTTGTTTATGTATACTATTTATATATAGTTATGTATATTGATGTAGATATCAAGTCAGCATACCTACTGTGCACCATCAACATCGACACAATTAGAATGCATTATATCACAATTGTATGAAGTATATATACGAATAAGTTTATATAAGCAATCCAAGCATACCATGGTGATTAATGTAGAAGAATTTCAGTAAAAAAAATAATAGAATCAAAACGCACATGCTTGCATTAAGATAATCGATGAAGAATTAGTGCATAAAATGTACCTCAAATCATTAACAAATTATCATTTATCTTCGATTAAGTTTTGATGCGTCGGTGCCGAGAGATAAATGGTTAACTGCAGAGGACTTGTGCTCCACTTGTTAGAGTTGTCTAACTATCTTTTTCTATCTATCTGCCTATATCTATCTGTTTATTTGTATATCTATCAATCAATATATATATCTATCTATAAATCTATTTAACTGTCTATCTATATATTTGTCTATCAATTTATCTGTCGATCTATCTATCTATATGTTTATATGTCTATCTATCTATCATTTTTTCTCTATTTATCTATATATTTGTTTATCTATTTATCTAAATATTTTTTGTCTGTCTATCTATTATATATATATATATATATATATATATATATATGTATGTATGTAAGTTTGTATGTATGTTTGTATGTATGTATATATCTACCTTTTTTACAATCTTGCCATTTTTATATCTATCAATCTATCTGTCTATTTGACTATTTATCTATTATTCTATTTGAATATCTATCTATCAGTCTTTTTTTCTATGAATATATGCATCTATATGTTTATCTTACCATCTTTCTATCTATCTATCTATATATTTTACTATCTATCTATTTGTCAATGTATCATTTTGTATATATGTCTATGTGTCAATCTATATCTATGTAACTATCTATCTTTCAATCTAAGTATCTAACTAACTATCTAACTATCTTTATATCTATTAGACTATCAATCTATAATTCAATTTATTTATCTATATATCTATTTATATATCTGTCTATTTAACTTTCTATTTGTATATCGATATATCTATTTATCTGTCTAACTATCCAACTATCTATTAGACTATTAGTAAATCAGTTTATATGTCAATCTGTCTATTTATTTATCTATCTATATTTCTATTTTTCTATTTATGTATATATCTATCTATTTATATATCTCTATATCTACCTATTTACCTATCGCTCTATATAACTATTTTTGCATTAGTCTATCTGATGATTTGGCTATCTTTATATATGTATTTCTTTCTATCTTTTTATGTCTATTTTTTGTATCTATCTATCTATAGATCTATGTATTTATTAACTGTCTAACTATCTATGTATCAATCTGTCTATGTATCTTTCTATCTAACTATCTAACTATCTATTTTTTGATTAGTCTATTTGTCTATCTTTCTATCTGACTATCTATAGATATGTTTTTGTGTATATTTATCTAATTTTCGATATATCTATTTGTCTATCTATCTATCTATCTATATATCTATCTATCTAATTATCTATCTATCTGTCTACCTGTCTATCATTCCTCTATCTATTTGTCTGCTGTCTATCATCCTTCTATCTATCTATCTACCTGTATATCATCCCTCTATCTATTTGTCTATATGGCTATGTCTTTATCTCTCTATCTACCTTTGAGTTTATCAATTTATAAGTCTATTTATCTTTCTATCAATATATAAAATTGTGTATATGTCTATTTGTCTTTATGTTTATCTTTCTATCTGTCTATCAATCTATCTTTATATCTATATATTGTGAATCTATCTATATATCTATCTATCAACCAATCTATTTGTCTATATGTCTAACTTTCAATCTATGTAAATATCTATCTGTGTATCTGTCTAACTATTTAACTATTTTTATGTTAATCTGCCTATCAATAAATCTATATATATATATATATCCATCTATCAATCTGTATATCTCTCTATTTGTATGTCTATCTATCTATTTGTTTATCTATCTATCTATCTATCTATATATCTATATATCTATCTATCCATCTGTCTATATCTATCTTTCTTTCTATATATTTGTCTATCTATCTATTTGTCTATCTATCTCATTATCTATTTATCTATCTATCAATCTATCTATCTATCTATTTGTTTATCTATCTATCTATGTGTCTATCTTTCTATCTATATATCTTTGTCTGTCTGTCTATTAGGCTATCAATCTATAAGTATATCTGTCTATCCATTGATCTGTATCTATCTATCTATCTATCTATCTATATATCTATTTATATATTATTTTAACTATGTATATGTTTGTCTCTTTATTTGTATATTAATTAATTATTTATCTTTCTATTTAAGTATATATCTATATGTCTAACTTTCTATTTGTTTATTTATTTAACTGTCTATGTATCTATTTGTCTATCTATCCATCTATCAAACTATCAATCTATCTATCTATTTAACTTTATATCTTTCTAATTCACTAACTACTAAAAACTATTTGTCTATCTGTCTATCTATATATTTTTCTATATATCTAACTATTTAACTATATTTATATCTATTAGTCTATCTATCTATAATCTATTTATCTATATATCTATATATATATATATCTATATGTTTATGTCTATCATCAATTTGTCTATATATCTATCTATCTATCTGTATATCTATTTATTTTATTATCTATCTTTTTCTCTATCTATATTATCAGTCTATGCAACTATCAATCAATCTAGCAATCTATTAATCTATTTATATGTTTATATGTCTATCGGACTATCTATCTAATTGTCTAACTATCTAATTGTCTAACTATCTAGTTGTCTATCTATCTATTTATCTATCCATCTATCTTTCAAACTATCTAATTTTATATTAATCTATCAATATAATTTTCCATTTATCTATATGTCTATCTATTTTTTCTCTATGTGTCTATCGATATATCTAATTTGCCTATCAGTTTATATATTTAACTCATTTCTATTTTTCTATCTATCAATATGTGTATCTGTCTTTCTGTTTATATGTGTCTATATCTTTATATTGCAATATGTATATCTATCTGATCTGTCTATCGATCTATCGGTCTATCTATATATTGGTCATTAAATTTATTGGGCTATCTACCTATCTATTTATATATCTATCTCACTGTTTATATATCTATCAATTTGTATATTTATCTATCTTTCTATATATCTATTTGCCTATATATCTATGTATGTATCTATCTATCTATCTGTCTGTCTATATGTTTATCTATCTATATGTTTATCTATTTATATGTGCATATCTATCTATCTATCTATTTTTTGTTAATTTATCTATCTTTATATGTATCAATATATCTAACTATTTATCAATCTATCAAAATATTTAGATGTCTATGTATTTATCTATGCATTTTTGTAAATATCTATATCTATATCTATCTATATATCTATCTATATACTACCTATATTTTTATTTGGCTATCTATCAATCAATCTATCTAACTATATGCCTATCTAATTATCTATCTATCTTTTTATCTATCTATATTTCAATCTATCTATCTACATATATATCTATTTGTCTATCTTATATATATATATATATATATAATATATATATATATATATATTATATTATATATCTATATCTATATCTATCTATATAGCTATCTCTATATCTCCCATCTATCGATTTGAATATCCATATAATATCTATCTATCGATTTGTCTATCTAAATATTTATCCATATATTTATATATATCTTTTTGTCAATATATCTATCTATATTCTTTCTATCTGTCTATATGTCTATTTGTTTATCTATCTAATAGTATATCTAGTCATCTATTAATATTTTATCTATCTATCAATCATTCTATCTATCTATCTATCTATTTGTCTGTTTGTCTATTTGTCTATCTAACTATATGTCTATCTATGTATCTTTCTATCTATATATATATATCTGTATATTTGTATATCTCTCTATCTATTTATATTTTACATCTGTCGATCTATCTATATACTTATCTATCTATCTATATAAGTATCTATATATCCATTTGTCTATCTATCTATTTTTCTATCTGCATATCAATTTATCATCTATTTCAATAATTCTATCTATCTATCTATATTTCTATCTCTATTTCTATCTGGCTATCTGACTATCTAGCTGTATATCTATTGTTTATATATCTATCTATCTATTTTTATATCTATTATCTCCTTATTAATCGATATATCTATATAAATCTATATATCTATTTATCTATCTATATGTTTATCTATATATCTCTCTATCTTTTATATGTCTATTTGTCGATCCATTTATTCTATCTATCTTTTATATAATATCTATCTTTCTATCTTTCTATTTAATATCTCTGTCTGTCTATCTATCTATGTATCTTTTTATCTATATATTGATGTATCTATCAATTTATCTATTTATCTATCAACCTGTCTATAATTCTAGCAATCTACCTGTCTATTTGTCTATTTTTCTATTTCTTTGTGTTTTTATTTGTTATTTATTTATCTTACTATCTATCCATCTATTTGATGATCATTCTATGTGCCTATCTATCTTTTTATCTAATTAATCTATTAGCCTATTTGTCTATTAGTCTATAATTATATTTATTTATCTCTGAATCAATCTATTTGTCTATGTATCTTTGTGTCTACGTGTCTATCTGTGTATCTATCTCTCTATCTATATAACTATTTGTCTATGCGTCTTGTGTCAACATGTATATCTATATATATAACTATCTATCTGTATATCTGTCTATATGTCTATATGTCTATCTATCTATCTGTCTATCTATCTAGTTGTCTATCAGTCTATTAGTCTATCAATTTATCTGTATATCTATCTATCTATATTTATATTTGGCTATCTGTCTCTCTATATTTCTATTTGTCTATTTGTCTATTTGTCTTTTTATCTATTTATCTATCCATCAAGCTATATATATATATCTCTATTTATCTATTTGTCAATCTATCCATATATTGATCTTTTTATTTGTTTATTTATGTAAATGTCTATATTTCTATATTTCTATCTATGTAACTATCTAACCATATATCTTTTTATCTATATATTTATACATCAAACTATCTATCTATCAAACTATCTAACTGTCTTTCTTTCTATCTACCTAATAGTGAATCTATCTATCTTCTATTATTTATTCATCTATCTATCTATCATTCTAATTTTATGTCTATTTATTATTCTACCTATCTATTTGTCTAGCTATCTATATGTCTATCTATCTATCTGCCTATCTTTTATCCATCCATCCATCTATCTATCTATATATCTAGCTATCTATTTATCTATCCTTCTATTTATCTATCTTTTAGTTTATCTATCTATTTGTCTGTCTGTCTATCTGTCTCTCTATCATTCTATATGTTTATCTGCCTATCTATCTATGTATGAATCTATCTTTCTATCTAGTGGACTATCTGCACATCTATCTACCATCTATATATCTATCTTTCTTTCTATATGTCTATCTAGGTGAAATCAATCTCTTTGTGTATCTAGCTTTGTATTTTTGTGTATTTGTATATCTATCTATGCAGACATCTATTTATCTCTCTATTTATATATATAGTTATTTATAAATAAGTATATCTATATATCTATCTATATGTCCAACTATATATTGGTCTATCTATCTATCTGAGTATTTCTTTTTAGTCTATCATTTTATATCTCTATCTATCTATCTGTCCATCTCTCTTTGTGTTTCTCTATAGATCTATTTATCTATTTTTTATATGTTTATATGTTTATATGTTTATATGTTTATCTATCTATCAATCAATTAGTCTATATATCTATCTATCTAAGTATCTATTTATCTATTTATCTATCTATCAATCTATATCTCTACTTGTCTATATGGCTATTTGTCTATATGTCTATCTCTATCTATTTAATCTATCAATCAATCTATCTGTCTATCCATCTATATAACTATCTATCAATCTGTTATTTTTCTATAAACCAATCTTTTTACCTATCTATCTATATATCTTTTTTATTTCTCTAACTATCTTTCTATATATCTACCTATCTATTTATCAATTTGTTCATTTCTTTATCTATCTATGTCTTTATTTATCTATTTGTATATCTATCTATTTATCTATCTGTCTATCTGTCTATGTGTCTATCTATATATCTATTAATTTATTTGTCTATCTAACATAAATTTATCTATCTAACAATCTAACTATCTATCTATCTGAATATTTGTCTATTTATCTATTTTAATTTTTATCAGTTTATATATAAGTCTTTTTATTTGTATATCTATCTTTTTCATTAGCTATTTATCTATATATCTATCTATCTGTCTATCTAACAATATATCTATATATCTATCTATTTATTTGTCTATCTATCTTTCTTTCTATCTTTATATCTACTATCTATCTATCTATTTGCCTATTTGTCTAACTATTTATCTCACTATCTATATATCTCTTAATCTATGTATCTATTTATCTATCTATGTATATATTTATCTATCTATTTATTTATTTGTCTATTTATCTATTTGTATATGTGTCTATTTATTTATATATCTATATTTATATCTATCGTTATATCTATCTGTATATTTATCTATTTATTTATATATCTATATGTCTATATGTTTATGTGTCTATGTGTTTATTTATCAATTTGTCTATTTGTCTAACTATCTATTATTCTATAAGTGTATTTTCCTATATGTGAATCTTTCTATTAGTCTATGTAACTTAATGTCTATGTGTCTATCTTTCTATATATCTATCATTCAATCTAATCTATCTATGTATCTATGTGTCTACATAACTATCTATCAATCTATTTTTATATCGATTTGTCTATCTATCTATCTAGCCATCTATCTATCTATATGTCTATATGTTTATCTATCTAGCTATCTATTAGTTTATTAGTCTATCTATTATTTCTCCATCAATCTTTCTATTTGTTTATCTGTCTTTTTATATATTTATCTATGTGTCTAGTTATCTATTTGTCTATCTATCTATTTATTATCTGTTTATTTGTCTATCTATATATATGTATATCTATCTAAGTATCTATATCTATTTGTATGTCTGTCTATCCCCTTCTCTATTTGCATATGTATTTATTTATTTGTCTATCGATCTATATATTTATCTATTTATCTTTATATCTATCTATCTGTCTATCTTTGAAAAGATATATTTCTCTATCTATCTATCTATCTATTTGTCTATCTATCTATTTGTCTGTTTGTCTATCTATCTAACTATCTAACTAATTATCTATCTATTTATCTATCTATCTACATGTCTATCTATGTAGCTATCTGTCAAACTATCTAACTTTCTTTCATTCTATCAGTCTCTTAGTCTATTTATCTATTTTTCTATCTAAATTTATGCTTATGTGTCAATCTATCTATCTGTGTATCTATTTATCTATCTATTTATCAATAAAATCAATCAATCTCTCTATCTAATAATCTATGTATTTGTATATCTACCTATCTACTTAAATATCTATATATCTATCTATTTATTTATTTGCCTATCTATCTATAAATCAATCTATTTGATTCTTTATTTATAAATCTATCTATTTTACTATCAATCAATCTATCTATTTATATATCTAAATGGCTTTCTATCTATCTAACTATCTATCGATCTATCTTTTTATCTATTTGTGTATCTATCAATCTATCTTTATATCTATCTATGTATTTATCTCTTTCTACCTATCTGTCTATAACTTTATTTATCTATCTATTTATCTAACATTCTATATGTCTATCTATCTATCTGTATTTCTATATGTTTATTTGCCTTATATCTCTATATCTCTATATCTATCTTTCTACATATCCATCTATTTATATATCTGTCAATCTGTCTATCTATCTATCTATCTTTATAACTATTTATTTTTCTATCTATCTATCTATCTATTTAACTATTTATTTTTCTATCTATCTATCAATCTATCTATATATATATATATCTAGCAATTTGTTTATTTGTATATCTATCAATCTATTTATCTTCATATATGGTCTATCTATCTATCTATTTTTTGATCTAATTATCTATATATCTATTTGATTATCTGTGCATCTTTGTATCTGTCAATCAATTTATATGTCTATATATCAAAATGACTATCTAACTTTCTAGTTGTATATCAATATATCTAGCTTTCTATGTGCATATCTATTTATTTCTTTATCTGTATATATATTTACCTATCTAATTATATTTCTATCTATCTATATATATGACTATCTATATACTTCTCTCTCTATCAATTTGTCAATTAGTCATTCTATACCACTAACTAAAAATCTATCTATCTATCTATCTATATGCCTATCTATCTATCTATATGTCATTCACTTTATTTGTCTATATATCTATCTATCATTTAGTCAATAAATCTATTTATGTATCTAAATAACTATCTAACTAACTATTTATCTATCTGTCTATGTGTCTATCTAATTATCTTCCTATCTTTTTATCTAACTATCTATGTGTCTATCTATATATTTGTCTATCTATTATCTATCTATTTAACTATCTATCTATATATCATATCTGTCTATTTGTCCATCTTTCTATCTATTTATTTGTCTATCTGTGTATTTGTTTATTTGTCTATCTATCTATCTATCTTTCTGTCTATGTGGCTAACTATCTTTCTATTTATCTATCTATCGGCTTATCAATGTTCTCTCTATTTATCTTTTAGCCTATTAGTGTAAGTGTTTATATTTCTATTTATCTATCTATCTATCTATTTATCGATATGTCTATATAAATATATATATCTATCTAATTGTATATCTGTCAATATATCTATATATCTATCTATCTATATAACTATCTATTTATGTATTTATCTATCTATCTATCTATCTATCTATCTATTAGTTTAACTATCTGTCTATCTTTTCATCTATCTAACTATCTATCTATATAAGTGTCTATTTATATTTTTATTTGTTTATATTTCGGTGTAAATCTATTTATCTATCTATAATTCTATTAATCTATATATCTAACTATCTAACTATATTTTTCTATATCAGTATATCTATCAATATATATATATATATATATCCATCTGACTATCTATCTATATAACTATATATTTATCTATCTGTATGTCTATCTATCTTTCTATATTTATGTCTATCTATCTTTCTATATATATATATCTACTTAACTATCATTCTATGTATCTTCCTATCAATCTATATATCTTTCTATCTGTGTATATGTTTATATGAATATCTTTTTATTTATCTATTAATCAATCTATCTATCTTTCTACCGATCTTTTTCTATCTCTCTATCTATCTATCTATTTATGTATATGTGTATCCATCAATTTTTATTTTTCTCAACCTTTCAATCTATTAATATATCAAGATGTGAATATATCTATTTGTCTATCAATCTATCTATTTGTTTATCCACCTAATTGTCTAAGTGTGTATCTATCTATCTATCTATTTATAGATACATAGTCTATCTATAATTAGTGATAATTAGTGAGAGATTGATAGATAGGCACATATATATAGTCTATCTATCTATCTAAGTATTTATTTATGTGTCTATGTCTCTATCTATCTATTTGTATATCTCTCTATCTATCTATATTTCTATCTTTCTATTTATTTATATATCTATTTTTTATTTATCTATGTGTCTATATGTCTATATGTCTTTATATCTACATGTCCATATGTCTTTGGATGAATGTGTCATTATGTTTATGTGTCTATCTATCTATTTATCTATCTGTCTATTTGTCTATCTGTCTATCTTTCTATTTGTCTATCTATCTTTATATCTATCTCACTATTTATTTCTATATCTATCTATCTATATATGTATCTATTAATCTATATATCTGCCTATAATTCTATCTATCTTTCTATCTAACTATCTATCTATTTAACTATATATCTACCTTTTTATCTATCTATCTATCTATCTATATATCTATTTATCTGACTATATGCCTATCTATCTATTTATCCATATATCAATCTGTCACTAATTATCTATCAATTAGTCTAAATGATTTATCTGTCTATCTATCTATCTATATATCAATTTATCCATCTATCTAACTATCTAATTGTCTATATTCTTGTTAATTTGTCTATTTGTCTTTCTATCTATATAACTATATATTCGTCTATTTGTTTATCTGCCTATATATTTATCTATCGATCTTTGTATCTGTTTATATGTCTATATCTCTATTTGTCTAAGTGTTTATCTATCTATTTATTTATCTATCTATCTATTTTTTAGTCTATCTATCTATTTGCTATTTTTATAAATGTTTATCTATCTATCTATATGTCTATTTATGTTTCTATCGATCTGTCTATCTATTTGTCTACCTACCTATCTATCTGTCTATCAATTTATCTATCTATCTATCTATATATCTCTTTCTCTATCTATCTGTCTGTCTGTTTATCTATCTATATATCTGTCTATCTATATTTTATCTATCTATTTATCTATCTGTCTATTTATCGATCTGTTTATCTAACTATCTATTTATTTGTTAATCTATTTGTCTATCAATTTATCTTTCAAACTATCTTTATTTCTGTCTATCTATCTATTTGTCTATCTTTTTATTTATCTATCAATCTATCTAACTATTTAATTGTCTATCTATTTATCTATCTCTCAGTCTAACTATTTGTCTAATTATATATATTTCTATCTTTCTATATATCTATCTATCCTTTCTAACTATCTATCTATTTATATATCTAACTATCTAAGTATCTATAAATCTATCCTTATATTTATTCGTCTTTTGATATATCTATCTATTTTCCTATCTATAAATCTGTCTGTATTTTTATATGTTAATCTATCTATCTATTTATCTGTCACTATATCTTCCTATCATCTATCTATCTATATATCTAATATTTTATCTATATATCTATCTATCTCTATCTATCAGTCTATCTATCTTTCTAATAATTTGTCTATTTATCTATCTTTAATATGTCTATTAATCTATCAATAATTTATATATCAATTTGTCTATCTATCAATCTGTCTATCTATCAATCTATCTATCAATCTATCTATCAATAAATCTATAAATCTATTTATTTGTATGTCTATCTATCTATCTATATATCTAATTGGCTATATATCTATTTGTCTATCTATCTATTTGTCTATCTATCTATCTAATTATTCTTTGTCTATATATCTATTAATCTATCTATCTATTTTTTTATCTATCTATCAATCTATCTATTTGTAAATCTATCTATTTATATATCAATATGTATATCTATCTGTATATCTATCTCTCTGTTTATTTGTCTATCTATCTATCAAACTTTCTATCTATCTATATGTCTGTTTATCTATCTAACTATTTGTCTAATTGTCTATCAATGTGCCTGTCTAAATGTCTATCTATCTTAATGTTGAAGATGGTAGTATTTAGTCAAAAAAGCAATGTGTGAGTGTAAAGAAATGAGCCATTTTTGCTACCTGCAACCCTTTCAAGCATACAAATAGTTATGGAGCATGCTGATGATGGAAGGAAATATAGCTCCCAAAATCTCTAAATTAAAATTTCAATGAGTCCCATGTCATTAAAGTTTGATACATTCTAATACATTAATAGAATCTATCACAACAGGAAAAGCATGATTATAAAAATGGTAGCTTGTACAAGCTCTTATAATGCTTCTTCATGCCTAGTTACTCTTTAAGTTGTGTTTGATTGGATAGAATCGGAGGTGGATATGATTTTATGATATTATAACAAAGTAGGAATAATAATCTCATTTTGGATTTACAAATATTATGAATTACCATGCAATATACTTAGATATAGAGATTTAAAACACTTATTTTACGCATTTATCAGACAATCTCTATAAATGAGAGATTTCATAATAGTTTATCGTAATTTATAAGTAACTACCAATGATAATTGATATATTTTCAAATCCAATTTTAAAATTCTTGTAGAATTTAAATAATGGATGGATATGTTCTTCCATTTGGTCATCAATTAATATGACTTATTCAAATGTTAAAATAAATATATTATACTATCTAATAAGATATCACATCTTTATGTGATAACAAAAATCTGTCCACATTCGAAGAATAGTAATTCTCGAATTCAAGATTTTTTATGATTGATCTTTTCAATCTTTTGCGGCAAGATTGTCAAAATAAGATACTGGTACAATTTGTTTTCTTATTTAGCCTTCATATTTTAAATGCTTCCACATATTATGATAATATAAGATAGATATGGAGATCACATTCATACCCAAATAAGCAAGGCTCTCGCTTTAACAATATATACAAAGAAAGATAAATATCTCAACAATTTTACCCGATAACTTTGAAGAGACTGTTTGAAGAGACTATGTAATACAAAAAATTCTCGAGTGATCAATCATCTTAATATATTATTATTTCATAAACAAATTTAACTTCAAAGTTATTATGAAAACCATTTTTAGTATTTATATAATTACACAAGACATTTGTAAAAGAGAATTATTAGTATGCAATCCTTCATCCTTCTAATCCTACCACCCAAAGATTCGTAAATGTTAGTTTAAGCTAACACCCAATGTAGAGTCAATCATCTTTATATCATAGTTCATTAGCATTTTTTGTGAATTAAGGAGAAAGTAAAACTTTATGTTGAGATTGCTCTAAACAAACAACATTAAGAGCTAAGGTTACAAAAAAGGGTAGCCTACATTACTTTTAAGGCATGCTCTAATGTGGCCCTTTTGTGGAGTACATTTCTTATGAATCACCGAATGATATAGAATAACTGCCAAGATAACCAAAATAAAGATATCAAATTCACAAAATAAATGTTAAAAATTTTTATAAAAATCAAATTTCATTTATACATTACTATACCATAAGTTCCATCTTCTTCCCTTCGAAAATATCACCGCATCAATTTATCTCTTGGTTTCATACCCCAACAAGTGGAGGGTCTAGTTAATTAACTAATACAAATAACACATTATACAAATCAAACTTGAGATTAAAAAACCCATAAACATATACACATAGTACATAATGGCTTGAGTTATAGCTAAAATGACAAATTAAATGCAAACTAAAAGCCCACTTAGCAAATAAGTAAAATTAAACCAAATTGATAATTAACATATTTAGTGAATGTTTGGTAAAAAACTTGAATTAATAAATAAAAAAATATTTTTATTTATTATCATTATAACTTATGAGTGTAAATATATTAAGTAAATAACTCTATAAATTTTATGCTGATTCTATCAAGCAAGATTTTGTTGGTAGATATATAGCTTGCTTTTTTTAACTCCACAACTCATTAGCAACAATTGTTCATCTAACCAAGGAAGCCATTCATTGTACAACTGCTTGTGAATAAAATCAGTATGCCCATCAAGCTCCTCCACCATGCCGCCTAGGTAGAGACAGAAGTCCCATCTACTAGAAGAATACAGATAAATATTCTATCAAGAAGTTAATAAAATTTTAGGAAGACGAGAAATTATATAGTAGAACCTTACTCATATCTCAAAGAAAACAAAGACATGAGAGTTTGGAAAATGACTTCACAAGTCCCATCAACAACACCAATAAATATTTAGCAAGATGATCATCCCAACACTGAAAACAAATTTTCTCACTTTGAAAAATGAAGCAAACAAGCTACAAACCATAGTTCTCGGAACTTAAAGTTACTCCACCATGACTGCACCAATCCTTTGCTTCCTTGTAAAGTCGCAACCCTGTAATGTTTGATGCTAATACTAAGCATAAATTAAACTCACACCCACATTTAAAACATGCTAAGGAGTTGGAAAAAGGATAGATATTACCTTTCTGACAACCAATTTTTTTCTAAGGAGAGGATGCAATCACATTAGATGTCATTGCATCTGCATGAAATCTCATGAAACATTCTATATCTTTTATTGCTAATCCTATTTGAAACGTATTTCTGGGAGGATAAAAGCACAGGGCAATGACAAAGAAGAAACTCTACGTGTCAAAGAATAGTACAAATATAGAGAAATATTGTTAGTAAGATACCTTAAGGGGAGCCATTTTAGGTAAGAAATGGGCAAAAAAATCCTTTGCTAGATTTGGGCGCTCCTTTAATACACCACTCAGCAGAGAACGAATCTATCTAGATGCATCTTCATGACTATTAGCTCCCAACTACATAGAATGATTGTAGTTATAGTTATAAGGATGAAGAAGACCTGTATAGCATAAAAATGATACATACCTTAAGCTGATCATGGTGATTTAAAGTACTTTATAGTGTGAAAATGAAGAATACATATAAATAGAAGATGAGGATGAAAATCAGGAAATATGCAAAAACACTCACAGAGTTTGGAGAGAGATAAATCATTACTCACATGTTCTTACTTTTCTATTAACAATTACTTTGTCATTATCAATGACATGGATGCATGAGTCAATTATTATGCTTCTAACTAGTTCCTAATATGAAGCTTCGATTAGCCATGTTGACGAACAAAAAAATGCAACCAAAACCATGAAGCCATGAATCCGAGAAGAAGACAACTAATTTCTAGTAATATTCATAATGTCTGCTAAACTATAATAAAGATTTAAGCATTGAACATGTGTAATTACTACAATTTTCGAAACTGGTATTGACTTGAAACACTTGAGATTATTCTCTTCGTAAACATAAGAAAAATTGTTTAAGTGCTTGAATGCCTTGCCCTAGCATTTTTACACTACAAGAAAAATATTATATAGTTAGGGACAATTACCTAGCTAAATGAGCATTTTCCGTCACTAAACAGGATATAGCGACGGATTACCAATGGATCGGTTCCTTATCTAAAGTGTTCCTTGCTAAAGTTTCGTAAGGGAAAGTGTCCCTAGCTAAAAAGTTAGCGACATAAAAATATCTTGCTAAAAAAGACAAATTCCCTAGCTAAATTAGCAAGCTAAATGAGATTTTCTATCGTTAAACTAAATAATGATGGAAGATTCCCAAGCTATATTTTAGTCGCTAAATTTTAGTGACGGAAATAGTCCCTAGCTAAATAAATTTAGCGACGAAAAAATCCATTGCTAAATTTAAGAATTTCCCAACTAAATTAGCTAGAAAAATTTCCTAGCTAAATTACCATGGGATTTTTCCCTTGCTAATTTAGTAATGGATTATTTCCCTAGCTATTTTAATTTCAAAACTATTTTCAATATTTAATTTATTTTAAAATTTTTTAATTAAATAATTTTATATTTTTATATCAAATTGAATAAAAAATGAAACTATAAATAATTTATAATAAACAAAAAATAAAATCATTTAATAACTTATTCTAATTCAATATTTTATATAATTGAAACAAAAAAATAACAAAATTTTATTACATCTTATTCATAAATATATCTACCGACAGTGCATAAAGTATAATATATCCATTCATTGAAGTTGATTTCTTTCCCATCAACTCCTCCGATCATCATTTTTCTACTGCGACAAAGTTGTCCGAGTCACGACACATAATGTCTAGTGAAAATCTCATCACTTATACAAGCTTTATATGAGGAATAATGCAGTATCATATCTGTAAGAAATGTAAACCACTCAGTCAAATTAAAATAAAAAAAATTATGTTTTGATAAATATATAATCCTGGAGTATATTTGTAAATATATACTAGCATTTCACTCGGACATATATTACTATAGTATATTTACATAAAAACTACAGTATTATGTGTACATATAAATTGAGTACAAATATACTCATTATATACGTACATAAAATACTACAGTAATATATGTACGTATATACTGACATTATTCATACTTATATATCGCATTTGGTGATGTTGCTGCTGCTCCCACTGCCACCGCTACTGCGACTATTGCTGTCGCTGCGAATACCACTATTATTGTCACCGCTGCTGCCGATGCCGCTGATGCCGCCACCGCCACTGCTATCGGTGTTGGCCGCTGCCCCTTCTGCCTGTGCTACTGATGCATGCCGAAGTTTCCATAGCTATCATTGTCGCCACTACCACCGCTGCTACCACCACCGCCACTACTGCGACTACCACCTCTACTTCTGGTGTTGCCGCTACTTCCGGTCCACCCACTGCTACCACTACTACTGTCATTGCTGCCACTACCATTGCTTCCAATGCCGCTGCTCCCATCATTACAGCTTCCACCACTACCACCGCCACTACTGCAGTAGCTGCTACCCCCACTACTGTTGTCGCTGCCACCTCTACCTTTGCTACTACTGCTGATAATAGGTTTTTACATTTCTATAATAGGCTAAAACTCTACCCAAAAAATTTAAGACACTCAAATATATTCACAGATATATAAAAATAGTTATTATTGACATGAACATACACAAATTAAAGTTGATTGTCATACAGCTAAAATTATAATTTAATTAAATAATTTAATATTTTTATATTAAATTTAATATAAAGAGAAACTATAAATGAAAATTTAAAATTAAACAAAAAAAATTCATTTAATAACTTATTCTAATACAATATTTTAAATAACTAAAACAAAAAAATAACAAAAATTATATTACATCTTATTTATTAATATATCTACCGACTGTGCATAAAGTATAATCTATCAATGCATTGATGATGCTTTCTCTCCCTCTGCTCCTCTGATCACCAATTTTTTGCTGTGAAAAAGCTATCCGAGTCACAGTGCTTCATATCTGTTGAAAAATTCCTTCACTTATACTAGCTTCGTATGGGAAAGAAAATGATACCACATTTGTAAGAAATTTAAACCACTAAATCAAATCAAAATAAATTAAAAAAAAAACTATGTTTTGATAAATATATATTACTATAGTAAAAATGTACATATATACTATCATTTCACTCGTACATATATTACTACAGTATTTGTACATATAAATTATAGTATTATGCATACAAATATACCGAGTACATATATACTAAGTATATATGTACATAAAGTACTTTTAGAATTATATGTACATATATACTAACTATATACGTACGTATATACCACATTTGTTGCCATCCTGATGCTCCCACTGTCGATGCTGCTTTTGTCGCTGCTGCCACTACCACTATGGCTACTGCCGGTGTTGCCACTGTTGCTGGTGCTACCACCACTACCACCGCTACTATTGCTGCCACCGCTGCCACCGCTGCCACTACTACCACTATAGCTGCTATTGCTACTGATGCCGCCGCTACACTGATGCTGCCACTATGGCCGCTGCTGCCTCCGTTGCAGCCACTGTCGCTACTGAATCAGCTACCATGACTGCCACTACTATCATTGCCACTACTGCCGCTGCTACTGCTGCTACCGCTGCCATCATTACCACTGTCGCCACTGCCACTTCTGCCACCGCTACTACCGCTACCATCACTATAGTTGTTGCCATGGCTACCGCTCCTACCACTACTAATAATAGGCTTTTACATACCTATAATAGTCTAAAACTCTACCCAAAAAATTCAGAGAAACAAAAACATATTAATAGATATATAAAAATAGTTATTATAGACAAGAACAAACACAAATTAAAGTTGATTGTTATACAGCTTCAAAAAAAATTAATTAAATAATTTTAGTTTTTAAATTAAATTTAATAAAAATAGAAACTATAAATAAAAATTTAAATTAAACAAAAAAAATTCATTTGATGACATATTCTAATACAAAATTTTAAATAACTGAAACAAAAAAATAACAAAGTTATATTACATCTTATTAATCAATGTATCTACCGACAATGCATAAAGTATAATCTATTCATGCATTGATGTTGCTTTAGCTCCCTCAGCTCCTCCAATCACCAACTTTTTGTTGCAAAAAAGTTGTCCAGGTCACGGTGCATCATGTTTGTTTAAATATCTTTTTACTTATACAAGATTCATATTGGAAACAATGTCGTACCATATCTATGTGAAATTTAAATCACCCAATCAAATCAAAATAAATAAAAAAACTATGTTTTGATAAATATATATTATTGTAGTAAATATGTACATATATACAAGCATTTTACTCGTTCATATATTACTCAGTATATACATATATACTGAGTACATATATATACTCAGTATATATGTACATAAAAAACTATAGTATTAAATGTACGTATATACTGACTATATACATACGTATATACCGCATTTGTTGCCATTGCTATTGCTCACGCTGTCAATGCCTGCTCATGCCACTGCTACTGCTCCCGCTACCCCTGCCGCTGCCACTTTCTCTACCATAGCTACCGTCACTGCCATCGCTGTCATCGCTGCCACTACTGTCACTGCTGAAAATAGGCTTTTATATATCTATAATAGGCTAAAACTCTAATTAAAAAATAGGAGACACAAAAACATATTCACAGATATATAAAAATAATTATTATAATCATGAACAAACACAAATTATTATAAACATATTCACAGATATATAAAAATAGGAGACACAAAATAATTATATAAAAAAAATCTAAAAGATATCCAGCGATTATATTTAGAGATAAAGAGAGTGCAAAAATAAAATGTTTTAAGAATAATAAAGATAAGATAAGCTAGCCCTCTTTTTGATAAAGCTGAAATCAATAAATATTGGACCTAATCATTAGAATGAACTTGATAATATCTGAATGCTTTAAATCATGATTTTTTCTTTTGTCTCACATAATATGTCATGCAAAGATTCATAATTAGGTTAATCAGAAAAGCAAAGAACAAAACTAGAATAAGAAAAATTGAAACCTACAAAATAATATCATAATTATTTGCTGCACATAGAAAAAAATAAAAAACAGTTAAGAAATAATTTTCATACTCAATCATCCTTATAATTTGTAGGGAATGCTAGCCTCTCCTGTGAGGATTCGCAATTGGATCTTGGAATGCTATTTGTTTCGCCAATGTCACTAATTGTGACTCCATATAGGACATATGCTGTTGCATTACATTCTTAATTTCTTTCATCTCATGGTTCATTTCTTTAATTTTTTTGCATTTCTTCAATCAAATTAGTTTACTGCTCATCCTTCTGTTCTTTAATTTCATATATCCTTCCTTCAAATTAGATATTTGCTCATCATTCTTTTTCATTTTGGTGTCCATAACTATAATACGTTCATTTTTTTCCAGTGCTTGTTGTTCTACCGACTCATCCATCATTGATGAGGTAGATGAATTAGAAGCATGACTACTACAACAAGATGCCACTCCCTTAGAGCCAATTTCATACACTCAGTACTTCTTTCGACCTCTACCACGACCATGTTTTTTAGGCACCATCTGCTGTACAAAATAAAACATAGAACAAATATTAGAGATATGATGAACAAGCATGCATTTTCGAATAAAACACACTGATAGATTTCAACAAAATATAAAAAGTCTTTGCTAGTTTAAATTATAAAAATATTATAACAATTTAATAATTGGCATTACTATCGTCCCCCAATGGATCTTCTAATATTTTGTCTGATTCTGATAGAAGTTCGAACTCATCTTCAGATAGAAATTGATAATCTTCAATTTCTATTATGCCACTATTTGAGTCTCATAAATTTTCTAGATCTTCATCTACATTTACAGGCTCAATATTATTTATGTCATCTTCCTGGAATGTCGGTGCATATCTAAGTCTGCACTTCTTTGTTATGATGTTGGAACTTCAAATTTTGATCGGACTTTGATTTTGCAAATCACCCACCAATCTCTCTTATAACGAGATAAACTCAGATATGTACAATTAATATACTTGAGCAGCTTGAACTACCATAATAAATGGCTCATATTGATTATATGTGTGTTTATGGTTAACATCCACTAACTTATAATCCGAATGAATCTTTGTACCCACATTTCATGTAGGATCAAACCACTCACTCTTAAATAATACAATCCTGTTATTTTCGATTCCAGGATACTCCAACTCAATAACTTTTTTGAGGTGACCATAATAATCAATTTCATCTGCACTATAACATAAGCCTTTAATGCATATACCACTATTCATTGTTGTTTTAGAATAAGAGTGGCAGATTGTGTGAAATTTATATCCATTAATAAAATACCCATGATAGGTTGTCACATATCTAAACGAGCCTTTACTTAGATTCTGAATGAAAATATTTGAATCTCCATTTGAAGGAACAATTGTAGGTGACATAAATAAAAAAATGATATTAATAAATAAAAGATACTAATAAATTAAATAATTCAAAATTTAAAACTTAATAATTCTCACATAATTTTTTAACCAATTCGCAATTTTAGTTTCTAGCATATAATCGACATCATTACTGGAAATTACTAGTTGCTTATATTTTAACTGCTCAACATAAATACAGTACAAATATAAAAAGAGAGAGAAGGTTGTATATCAATTTTTAATAATTCCTATTAAAGATAAAATTAAACTATGATTAAACCTACCACCATTTTTGGTATACATACTCAATATATGATGCAGCCTCTTTACAATTAAGTAAAACATAGTTCCGGGTTGCTTTTTACTCTTCATCTATCATACATCTTTTCATTGCTCTTCCAAATACTCTTCTAGGGTGCTTGAAGATAGATAGTTTGTCCACAGAATCTTCTACCATCACATTATCTTCATCATTTCGTGGTACATTTATATTCTTTGTATTGACATGGTCCTCAAAATAATAAGAATAAAATAATGATGCTTCTTCTACTAAATATGCATTGCAAATTGAACCTTCAACTTTTGCCTTGTTTCTAACATTCAATTTCAACTTACAAATATACGTACAATCATAATGTTAGGTTTCACTTAGATTAAATTACAATATTACTTTTTGTACGAAATAATATAACAAAACAAATTATATGTATTTACCTCTTAAAAGAATACATCCACCTGAATTGCATTGGCCTTGCAATCCTCACTTCATATACCAAATGGATTGGAAAATGCTCCATTGAGTCAAAAAAAACTTGGTGGGAATATCTGTTCAAGCTTACAAATAATAAGTGGAATGTTATTCTTCTGCCTCAACATGTCATCTATTTTGATTTTGGTTAAAGTTAGCTGTTTGAAAAACAACTAAGTTCTGTAAGGACCTTCCAAACACTTAGGGGAAGTATTTCACCGAATGCATTTGGTATTAATTGCTGCATAAATACATGACAGTCATGACTTTTCATTCCAAATAAATTAAGATTCTTCTTATCCATGCATCTACCCATATTTGACACATATCCATCAGGGAATTTCAAAATTTTAACACATTCACACAATATCAATCTTGCCTTCTTATCAAGTGTATAGCAAGCTTTAGTGAATTTTCCTATTTCCTCATTCAGTTTCAATTCAGGATGTCGACAGTAATCAATTAGCTCTTGTCTTGATTTTAAAGTGTCTTTTGTTTTTCCATCTACATTAAGGACAATGTTGATAACATTGTCAAACATATTATTTTCAATATGCATTACATCTAAGTTATGATGAATTAAATTGAACTTCTAATAGGGCACGTCCCAAAATATTATATGTTTCCTCCCGCCAAATAATTTATCTATTCATCCATTACTTCCAGTAGCTTCTTTTTTAGTTACCTTCTTCAAACCCAAACTCTGAATCTTTGTCATAATATTATCTCCTGAACGAACAGCTAGTGCAACCTTCATCACAGTTTTATTTTTTCAAAATGTGGTTCTATTTCTTCGAAATGGATGATTCTTAGGTAGAAACTTACGATAGTTATAAAACCATGACTGTTTACCACTAAAGTTGAGGGTAAATGAATCAAAATTTGTCATGCAATATGAGCATGCAAATCATTTTGTAGTTCTCCAGCCATACAACTTTGAATATCTAGGAAAGTCACTTACCATCCATATAAGGGCTGCTCACATAATAAAATTTTGTTTCTTTGAGATATCATATGTATCCATGCTAGTATCCCACAAATGATTAAACTCTTCAATAAGAAGCTGTAAGAAAACATCCAGCATGGCTTTTGGATTTTTTGTCCTTGGAACCAATATTGACAAAACCATATATTGCTCATTCATACACAAACATGAAGGAAAGTTATAAGGTGTCACTATCACAGGCCATGTTGAATACTATTCTCTAGATTGCCCAAATGGCTGAAATCCATCAGTGCAGAGACTGAACCTCACATTTCGACTTTCTACTGCAAAATATTTATGTATATAATTAAAATGCTGCAAGCAAGTAAATCTAATGGATTACACATTACCCCTTCTTAAACCTCATGCTCACAATGCCACCTCATATCATTTTCTATTGCATTTCATGCATAAAGTCTCCGTAATCGAGGAATTAATGAAAAACAATACATCTTCTTTAAGACAACCTTTAATTTTTGGTGCGTATATACAATACGAGGTGCCTTCCTAAATCGAGGATGATCACAAAACTTACAGCTAATTAAATCACTATCACCGCCCCAATATAGCATGCATCCATTTAAATAACAATCAATTTTTTTCACAGGTAGACCCATTCCTCATAGTAACTTCTTAGTATTGTAAAAGTTGTTAGTGATCAAATTATTATCCAAAACAATCTCCTTCATCAATTCTGTCACCTAATCAAATAATTTCTCAGACATATAATTTTCTTACTTAATGCTCCTTAGTCGAGCCACAAGTGACTATTGCAAATTTGTTTTACAACCAAGCCACAACTCTTTATCTGTAGCTTTAAGTATTTCATAAAATTTCTAAGCTTCATGATTAGGTGGTTCATCCACGTAATCCATTCTGAAGTCAGCACTAGCAGCTTCCGTGATCATTCTATGGTATGTGTTTGATGTTTATTCACTACAAGCAAATGATTTAGTACCCTCATTTTGGTGAATATTCAAAGCCATTGTACTTTCCCCATGATAAATCCAAACAAAATAATTTGGCACACAAAGTCATATTTAGCCAAATGATATCTTAAAGTATTTGCATCACGAAAAGAGATATTTTGATACTTGTGATGATTACATGGACACTTAATTTTTTCTCCATCCATCATTTTCGATTGACTACATGCATAATTGATGAAAGTTCAAGTCTAGTCAAAAAACATTATTCAAAAAATCATTAATAAACCCTTCTATACATCAATTGATGATCTAAACTCATTTTGTCTTATTTTATTTACAAAAAATAATGCACAATCATTATTTTAAATAAAACATTCTATTACTTAAAAATATACAAATAATTAAATAAAATTAATTACAAATGAATATTTAAAAATTAAAAATCATGAATATCGAAGCAATGTGTTTGCAGAATCTACATTCATAGATAAAGAAATTTTTAGCATGATAAAGATTAATAGATATAACACTAATAATAGATAAAGGGTGCAAAATACGATAATGCAAAAGAAAGGAAAACAAAAAAGAAAGGCATTCAAAGTTTGAAGGAGGAGAGGGAGAGGGAGAGAGAGAGAGAGAGAGATAAGGTGGATAGAAAGAGGGGCACAGAAATCGGGAGACATGAAAGAGAGAGGAAGAGAGAGGAGGAAGAGAGAGGGGGAGAGAAATAGTGAAAGGGAGAGAGGGGGAGAGAGGGGGGAGGGAGGGAGAGAATGGGGGGAAAGAGGGAGAGAGATAGGGAGAGAGAAAGAGGGGGTGGAGAGAGAGAGAAAAAGCAAGGAAGAAGAGCGAGAAAGAAAATTAAAGAGATAGAGTGTGTCACATAAAGAAAAAGAGGAAGAGAAGGGTAGAAATAATTATAGATGGAGGGAGAGACGCATAGAGAGTGCAGTGTTAGAATGATGAATTATATAAAATAAAATAAAATTTGTTCGGTACAAGCCTATCAAATATTATATCTTTTGTTATACATAAGTTCATATTTGAGCATGAGGCCCAATGGCTAGGTTTAGGTAAGGGTACACCTCTTATTTGTATTATACCATATATGAGCATAATCAACGTACACTCTCATGATATGTGCTTACATATTGTTGACATTATATCTTTAGCCGTTTTATTTCAAGTTAGTGCAACAAAATTGTATTATCTCATATATAATTATATGTTAGGATACATATAGTAAATATAGTTATAAATAGTTACATATAGATAAACATATAATTATATATAGATATATGCATACAAATAGTTATAAGTAAATTTAAATAAATGTATATAACGTTATAAACAATTATATAGATTTACATATATGTATACATTTATGTATACATAATTAAAAATAAAGTTATATTTATCGATATATAGTTTTTTATAGTTATACAAATATGTATATATAGTTATAAACATTTAGTTAAACATTATGTTGTATGTTTTTATACATATAATTATAAATATAGTTACATGTGGTTATACATATATTTATATGTATAATTAAACTTATATTTATACATGTATGTATATATATTTTTTCATATAATTTCATATATTTATACATATAGTTATGTATAAGTATGGATATACTAAAATACGTTTTTAATACTAATATATAAAATTGCATATTAAATACATGTTGTTAATTATATATTTAAATATAGTTATGTATATAGTTTTAATAGTTATACATATAGTAAGATAGAATTATTTATAGTTATATGTTATTATACATATAATATATATAGTTATAAAAAGTTATATATTGTTAAACATTTAGTTTTATATATATATATATATATTCATACGAGTAATTATATTTAGTTATACATAAATATATACAATGTTATAAACAAATATATAGATTTACATATATGTAAACATATATGTATAAATAGTTAAAAATATAGATATATTTATTTATATATAGTTTTATTTAGTTTTACAAATATTTATATATAGTTATACACATATAATTAAACATAATGTTTTATGTTTTAATACATGTAATTATAAATATAGTACATGTGGTTAGACATATAGTTACACATATAGTTATATTTATATTTATACATGTAGGTATATATATTTATTCATATAATTTCATATATTTATACATATAGATATGTATAGGGATAGATATAGTAAAATACATTTTTATATACTAATATATACAAATGTATATTAAATATAAGATGTAAATTACATATTTAAATATAGTTAAGTATACAGCTTTTATAGTTATATATATAATAAGATGCAATTATTTATAGTTATATGTTATTATACATATAGTATATATAGCTATTAATATTTTGATATATTTAAACATATAGTTATATATAAAGATCTTCATACAAAGAGTTATACATAAATATATAAAGTTATAAATAAATATATAGATTTATATATATGTATACATAGTTATAAATATTGTTATATTTAATGTTGTAGAGTGTTATATAGTTATAAAAATATTCATATAGTTAGACAAATATTTATACATAGTGATACACATATAGTTAAATATAATGTTGTATGTTATTATACATGTAACTATAAATATAATTACATGTAGGTATACATATAGTTACCCATATAATCATAATTCTAACACTTAAAATTATCAAATCCAACTTGCGTTATCATTATAAAGTTTTTTTGAATCCAAGATTTCTAAAAAGTTACTAGTATGATGGTTGGTAGCATCATTAATTAGGTGTAAGCCCTGGATTTGAACCTATCATTGTTCTTTGAAGAAGTATATTTTGGTAAACCCTAAGAGAATCAAAAATTGATTTTTGAATTCTGAAACTATTATTTTAGATTTAAATTTATTAAAAACTTCTGTGAGATAAACAAAGTTGATGCACTTTAGTGCATCAAAAGTGGATAAAAGTTATAAAGTTATAAGAAAAAAATATTAAGGGGACCCAAAATGAAAATAATAATGTTTTATTACAATTTTTAATTTTAATATACCATTTGGGGACCCAAATCCAAAATATTTATGATTTGGGTCTTCCAAATTTCTATACTGATAATTACCTTCTTTTAATCATACAACATGCATATACTCGAGTATGCATATGAGTTTATGCAGAAACTCATTTTTTTCATAAATAAAAACATATGCATATAGAGTTTATACATACTCTGTATGCATAAACATATGCATAAATTCGTTTCTGCATACCGCGTAAGTAGAAACGAGTTTATGCATAATGTTTTTTTTTAATTATGTTGGGATAATGATGAGTATCAAAATTTAGGTACTAAAATATAACCCAAATCATATATATTTTTTATTTTAGATTCCATAACATAATTATCCATTATATATAAGTATATATATATATATATATATATATATATATATATAGATTAAGGATGAAAATATTAAGTATTATTATTATATTTAGTGTTGTGGAGGAATTCCATTTTTTTTGCAAAGTTAGATAAATGTTAGTGCTATTTTTGGAAGCAACAAAATAAAATGAATAGTTACTATCATTATCAAGAAAATCTATTTAATAAAATTCTAAAAGTGAACTAATTTAAGAAAATACTTCTCAAAGCAATATTCCTACCTTTTAGTGGTATCAATGGATAATATTAAATTATTTTTGTTATTTTGTTTTGTAATTTAATAGATGCAAGCCTAATTTTTTTTTCTATTTGAAGATTAGAATGATTTGGATTTCTTGTTATGCATGTAATTGCTACTTAAAATCTATAAGCCTGCTCTATTTTCATGTTTATTTTTCTCTCAATAATTTATTTTTTTTCTGGCTCCTTTGCAAGACTAATAATTATTATTGATCACTAATTTATTTTTGATATATTTTTAATTGCTATGTGATCAACTCGAAAACTTACAAAATACCTTTATGCGACATCATAACAAGGTCTCTTTGTTCAAGCTTTTTTGTTGTGTGATCCAAAACAATAATAAAACTCTAATGTATCATTTTCATTATACATGATGAATAGTTCTATACTTAGTCTCTTACAATGGATTTGAACATAATGTAGGTTGATGTGTTGGATTTAGCTTGGGTTTAGGTGGGGTCATAACCTGTCGACTTGCATTCCCATAAACAATTTAGAAATATTAAAATTTTAAGATATAATATATAAAAAAATGATCATATGGCATACAAGTCATGTAAGTGACTAAATATATTTTTAAATTAAATTTATAATCTCTTTTCTTTGGTTCAAATTAGAAATGTAATCAAATTATGGTGCTAGTATGAATATAATCAACCCTCATATGACTTATAAAATGTCATCCCTCTGGTGGCTATTAAGCTAGCATGAAATGAATATACATCATTCTAGCCGTAGGAATCATAATAAATCTTTCTTTTATGGTCCAATATAAATGGATGGATGAATTAACTTCTCAATTATTGATCATACAATAAATACAAGTGGCTCGGACAACATTGAAAAGTAATTATTTGATATGAGTACAAAATGAGTTTATAATGACCCAACATAATTTAAAGATGACATTGCACGAGGGTTTATTATCACGATCCTACGGGACTCTCATTCAGGGGCTGTGATGTGCTTAGTTTGATTAATTATATTAAAATACTTTAAATTCCAATATTAGATGTTTTTGCATTTTTAATTATAAGTTTTTACAATTTTTATAAATTACTTATAAAGTATAGTAAAAGGTTATGTATACTGTTTCTATAATTATATAGATATAGTTATGTTTAAATAGTATATGTACACTATTTTTATAGTTATATAGATATAGTTATGTTTAAACACACTTATATAAAATACACTTATATTTATGTATACTATTTTTGTATAAAGTATATAGTTATGTATATTGAAGTAGTTATTAATTAGGCATACCTACTGTGCACCATCAAAATTCACACAATGACAATGCATTATATCACTAATGAATGAAGTATGTATATGATTAAGTATATATATGCAATACAAACAAACCATGGTGGATAAAGGAGAAGAATATCAGAAATAATAAATAAAAGAATCAATATGCATAAACTTAATTTTTGATTATATGTTGATGAAGAATAAATGGATAAAATGGTACCTCAAATCAAATAACATATTAAAACATAAACCTCGATTATATGTTGATGCATCAGTGTTGAGAGATAAATGACTGAATGAGGAGGTTTGCTTCAATTGTTAGAGATTATCGCGTCTCAACAAGTGAATGTATATATTAGCAAATTATTAATATTTTTAATTATTAAAACATTAAATAAGCAATATATATATATATAATCAAAAAGACTCATTAATTTATTTACTATCATAATTATTTCAACAAAATTAATGTGCATGTAGCAAGGTACACATGAAAAACAAATGCCTTACAATTTTTTATTATAATATTAATTAAACAATAAATATATAAACAATTAAAAAAATATGTTTAGCCTTATACAAAAATATCAAATAGTTACAAAATTAACAAACTTCTTATAATAAGACATAAATAAAAAGATGATTTGTCTTCTAGCCACTCGCCTAAGAATTATAAAATACTTTAAATGTTAAAAATATATTAAAATTTATATTTTATGGTTATACATTCTTAAGAATTCATATTAATTTTTACGAAAATAATATGAAATAATTTTAAAGGCATGCAATTTCATATTATTTGATATCATTAATAATTTTTAAAATTAAAATAATGAATTAAAGTGAGAAGATATTTAAAAAAAGTTATATTTATTATTTTAATAAAAACTTAATGTTAAAAGCTAATTGTAAAAATATTATTCAATTGTTTAATTCATATAAATTTTAGTAGGAGCAAACATCTATGTATTTATTTATAAATATTAATTTATTTTCTTTTAATTTTATTAAAAAATTTATATTTTTATTATATTTCAAGATTTTCAAAATTTGTATTATTTATTTTTTTAAAAGTTTTCTATAATCAGATTTTTTTTACTTAAAATAATATTAATTTTTACTAGTTTATTCATCAATTCAGATATTTTTAAAAATATTTTCTATTTTATCATACAATGAATTAATTTACATTTATATTTGTAGAAATTTTAATATATGTTAATTTAATTTTTAAAATATCGAAAAAAATTATTATACTTATTGAATTTATTATTTAATTTTACTTTAATAGAAATTTTTAAGTTTCTTAATTTAAAATATTAAAAAATTTTTTTGTATAATTTTTTATAAGATTAATACATCATAAAAATAATTTTTATACCTTACTAATCTAATTTTTTTATATTTTTTAAATTATTTATTTATAATATAATTTTTTTATTATTTTATGAGGAGAATATACCTTTCAAGGATTGCTCATCTATAGACCATTAACATACATTTAATAAACAAAATTAAATAAAATATTAAAACTAATAATAAATTTAAAAAAATTATATAATTAAATATTGGCTAGGAAAATACCGTCGCTAAATTCGTAGCTAAATAATAGATTTTATAAGCTAGGGAAAATTCATCGCTATTAATGGATTTTTTTAACTTGAGAAAATTCATCGCTAAATCCGTTGTGATATTACAAATTTTATAAGCTAGGGAAATTCCGTTGCTAAATCCATTGCAAAATTAAAGATTTTTTTTCTCAGGAAATTTAATCGCTAAATCCGTCACAAATATATGTATTTTATTAGCTAGGGATATTCGTTCGCTAAATTCGTTGATAAAATATGGATTTTATTAGCTAGGGAAAATCCGTCGCTAAATCCATAGCTAAATCAATAATTTTATTAGAAAAGAAAAATCTATCGCTAAATCCATCACTAAATCAAGGATTTTATTAGAAATGGAAAATCCATCACTAAATCCAACACTAAATCCGTCGTTAAATCTAGGATTTTATTAGCAAGAGAACATTTGTTACTAAATTCGTCGCTAAATCTAGGATGTTATTAGCAAGGGAACATCTGTCATTAAATCCGTCTCTAAATCCATTGCTAAATATAGAATTTTATTAGTGAGGGAACATCCATCGCTAAATCAAGGATTTTATTAGCAAGGAAAAATCCATCTCTAAATCAGTCGGTAAATCAAGAATTTTATTAGTAATGGATATTCCATCGCAAAATTCGTCGATAAATCAAAAATTTTATTAGAAGGGAAAAATTCCATCATTAAATCCATTGCTAAATCAAGGATTTTATTAACAAGAGATATTCTATCACAAAATCAATTGCTAAAATCCCCGCTTATCTAGAGCGGAAGTTAGGAAAATTTTCCGTCGATAATCCGTCACTAAATCCCCCGAATTTCTTTCGCTGAATTTTCGAAAAATTTTTTCTCACTAATCCATTGCTATTTATTTTTTCATAAAAAAATCATCAATCCTCTGCTATTCCCTCGCTAATCCCTTGCAATTTAAAAAGGGATTGATCCCTAGGTAAAATTTCATAGCTAAATCGATATTTTATTGTAGTGTTATCTATCTGTCTATCTATCTATCAGTCTATCTCACTATCTATCTATCTGTGTATCTATCTGTCTTTCTATCTGTCTATCTAGCTATTTATCTATCTGTTTATCTATCTATCTATCTATTAATCTGTCCACCTATTATGTAATTATCTACCTATATATCTGTATATCTATTTATCAATCTAACAATATATCATTCAATCAATCAATATATCTATCTATCTATCTATCTATATATGTGTCTATCTATATTTCTTTCTGTAAAACTCTCTATCTATCTATATGTCTATCTATTAATCTATCTATTAATCTATCTATCTATCTATCCATCAATATATCAATATATCTATATATCTATCTAATAGTCAATATATCTGTTTATCATTTAGTTTATCATTCTAGCTATCAATTTATCTATTTGTCTATCTATCTATATATTTGTCTATCTATCTATCTATATATTTTTGTGTCTATCTCTTTATCAATTTATTAATCTATCTATTTATCTATATATTTATATATTTATCTATCTATATATTTATCTATCTGTCTATCTTTCTATATATATATATATCTATCTATGTATCCCTCAATTGATCTTTCAATATATATATATATATATATATATCTATCTATCTTTCTTTCTTTCTATGTATTTATCTATTTATCTCTCTTTTTATCTATATCTTTTTTAATATATCTATGAATATAAATATCAATCTCTCTATCATTTTCTCTAACAATCTTTCTACTTATCTTTATATCTATCTATCTATCTGCCTTTATATCAATTTATCTATTTATTTATTATGAATCTATCTATATATCTATCTATTTTTAAGTCTATCTATCTATCTTTTTATCTATGTAAATATATATTTATCTATATATCTATATGCATATTTGTCTATAATTCTGTCTATCTATCTATTTGTCCATCAGTCTATCTATATGTCTATATTTTTTCTTTCTATCAATCAATATGCCTATATTTCTTTATGTCTATCTTTCTATCTTTTAATTTCTTTATCATTCTGCCAATCTATCTATCTTTCTATCTGTCTATATATCTGTCTATCTATTTATATGTGTATCTTATCATCTATCTGTCTATCTATATATATATATCTATTTGTCTATCTATTTATCTTTTTATCAATTTGACTATTTATCTATCTATCAATTATCTATTTGTCTATTTTTATCTATCTATCAATCTATATATTAATCTATCTATCAATCTGTATATCTATTTTTCTATCTATCTATCTTTCTATCTATATAATTGTCTATCTATCTATTTGTTTGTCTATCTGACTGTCTATTTGTCTAACTGTAAGACATTTTCTCTCTATATCTATCTATATATCTTTCTATTTATCTAACTCTCTATATCTAAATCTTTTGTCATTATATATATATATATATATCTAGGAATCTATCTATCTATCTATATACCTAGCAATCTTTTAATATATCTATCTATCAATATATCTATCAATCTATTTTTTAATCAGCCTATTAGTCAATTTATTAATCTTTCTATCAATTTGTCAATCTATCTGTTTATCTATAAATCTTTAAATTTTTTTGTATATCTATCTATCTTTCTGTCTATCTATCTTTATGTCTGTTTATCTATTTGTCTATCTATCTATCCATCTATCTATTTGTCGATCAGTTTTTCTATATCTCTGTCAATATATATATCAATCAATCTATCTATCTATCTATCTATCATTATGGTTATCAATAGGTTTATCTATCTATATTTTAATCAGTATATCTATCTATCTATTTGTCTATTTTTATTTTTTTCTCAATCATTTTATGTATCTATTTGTTTGTTTGTCTGTGTGTATATCTACCTACCTACCTAATTGTCTGCGTTCCTGACTACTTTTTTATATGTATATGTATTTTATTTGTTTTACTATTTATTTATTTATTTATCTATCTATCTATTTATCTATATGTCTGTCTATCTATGGGTATATTTATCTATCAATATATCTATTTATCTAATGATATATTTGTCTATCTATCTGTATATCTACTTGTCTATCTATTTATCTACCTACCTATCTATCTACCTTTATATCTATCTATTTATCATATATCTATATATCTATCTATCTGTTTATTTATATTTTTTTTAAAATGTCTCTCCATAAATCTATATATCTATTTATTGATTTGACTATCTATCTGACTATCTATTTGTCTATCTTTATATCTATCTATATATCTGTTTGTTGATCTTTTTATCTATCTTACTGCCTATCCATCAGTTTAACTAAGTGTCTATCTATTTGTATATTTGTTTATCTATCAATCTATTTGTTTATCTATTTCTCTATCGATATGTCTATCTACAATCTTTCTTTTTCTCTATATATTTGTCTATCTATCTGTCTATCTGACTATATATCTATATGTGTGTGTGTGTGTGTTAGTTTTATAATCTATTTATATATCTGTCTATCTATCAATCTTTCTATATATCTACTTATCTTTCTTTCTACCTATCTATCTATCTAAATATCAGTATAATAATCTATTTATATATATGACTCTATTTGTCTATCTATCTTTCTATCTTTATATCTATCTATCTATCTATCTATATTTTTATCTATGTATTTGTTTATCTATCGGTCTACCTATCTATATGTTTATCAATTAATCTATCTATCTCCTAATTTTTTATTTATCTATCTTTCTATCTATGTATCTATCTATATGTCTATCAATCAATTATCTATCTATCTATCTATCAATCTATCTATCATCTATCTATCTATCATCTATCTATCTATCATCTATCTATATTTCTATCTATCTATAAATTTATCTATATGTCAATTGATTTATCTATCTATCTATTTTTTATTTATTTGTCTATCTATCTGTTTATCTATTTGTCTATCTATCTGTCTATCTATTTGTCTATCTTTCTATCTATCTATCTGTCAATATTTTATCATATCTATCTATAAGAGTTTCTATCTTTTATCTATATATTTGAGTGTCTATCTATCTATCTATCATTTTATATATCTTTTTATCAATATATCAATCAATCTATCCAACAATATGTCTATCAATCAAGCTATCAAAATATCATTCAATCTATTTATCTATCTATGTATATATCTATTTATCTATCTATTTATAAATCAATTTATAAATCTATCTATCTAACTATCTACTTTTATATTTGTTAAATTGTTAGTCTATCTGTCAAATGTCATATTTTCCTATCTGTTAGACTTTTTTTATTTATTTGTCAATCTATCTATCTGTCTGTCTGTCTGTCTATATATCTTTTTATCTATCTATCTGTTTATTTGTCTATCTAACAATATATCTATCTAATTATCTGTCCATCTATTTATCTATATTTGTATATCCAATTTATATATCTATCTATTATTTGTATGTCTGGCAGTGTGTTTATCTATATATATCTATCTATCTATATGTCTAACTATCTGTCTATGTATTTGTCTATCTATATATCCATCTATCTATCTATCTATCTATTTGTCTATCTATCTGTCTATCTATTTGTCTATCTATCTAAGTATCTAAATATCAATCTATCTATCATTGTATATATCAATATATTAATCTATCTATCTACTATCTATCGGTCTATCTATCTATCTATATATCTTTCTATTTATCTCTCTATCTATATGCGTGTCTTTCTATTTACCAATCTTTTCTTTCTATTAAATTTATTTATTTATTTATCTAAGTGTCGATCTATCTATTGATCTATGTATCTATTCATCTATCTATCGATCTATATATCTTTCTATTAATCTATCAATCTATCTATTTATTAATCATTCAATATTTCTATCTATCTATCTCTGACTATAAGTCAATCATCTATCTTTCTTTCAATCTATCTATTAATCTAAATATCAAAATATCTATCAATCTATCTATCAATCTATCTATCAATCTATCTATCAATCAATCTATCTATCAATATTTATTTTATTTTTTTATCTATTTGTTTTTCTTTCTATCTATCTATTTATCTATCTTTCTATCTCTCTCTCTATCAAACTATTTATAATTTTGACTATCAACCTATTGTGTATCAATCAATAAATCTGTCTATCTGTCTATTTATCTTTCTAACTATCTATTTGTCTTATCTATCTATTTGGTAATCAATTAATTTATCTATTTATCAATTTGTCTATTTATCTTCATAACAATTTATTTGACTACCTATATGTTTATTTCTTTGTATGTCTATCCATCTATCAAAATGTCTAATAAACTGTCAATCAATAAGTATATCTATCTATCTATCATTTAATCAATCTATCTTTCTATATTTCTATCAATTTGTCTATCAATAACTCTATCATTTTATCTATCAATATGTCAATCAATCTTTCTATAAATTTATCAATCTATTTGTCCATCTATCTTTTTATTTATATATCTATCTATCTATCTTTCTTTCTTTCTATTTATTTGTCAATCTATCTATTTTTCTATTTATCTATCTCTCTATATATGTATATATCTATTTTTTGTCTATATATCTTTCTATCTATCTATCAATCTATTATACTTGTATCTATCTTCTATATGTCTATTTGTCTATCTGTCTTTTATCTATCTATCTATCTATCTGCCTATTTATTTATCTATCTATTTATCTATCTATCTATCTTTTAATCTGTCTATATAACTACTTATGAATATTTCTAACAATCTTTCTATCTTTTTGTCTATAAATATGTATATCTATCTATTTATATATATATATATATATATATTTATCAATCTATCTATTTATATATATATATATATCTATATATCTATCTATTTATTTATATATATATTTATCTATCTATATGTATATGTATATGTATATGTATATCTATATGACTATCTATTTGCCTATCTATCTTTCTACCTATCTATCTATCTATCAATATTTCTAGTTGATTGTCTTTCCTTTTGGTTATCTATCTGATTATATCTGTCTATCTATCTATCTATATATCAATCTTTAAGTCTTTTATTTGCCTATATATATATATATATATCTTTATCTATCTATCATACTATCTTTCTATTTGTGTTTCAAGATGTCTATCTATTTGTCAATCAATCAATCTATCTATCTATGTATATATATATATCTGCCTAATAATCTATTTAAATATCTATCTTACTTTCTTTCTATATCTCTATCTATCTCTATATCTATCTATCTATCTCTCTATCTATCTATTTGTCTATCAATATGTCTAATAATCTATCTATTAATATATCTTTCAATATATATATATCAATCTGTATGTTAGTATGTCTATCAATCTATCTCTCATTCTTTCTATCATTCTATCTATTAATTTGTTAATCCATTTATTTATATACCTATCTATTTTTCTACCTATCTATCTATCTGGTTTTCTATCTATATATATATATATCTATTTATTTATCAATTTGTCTATTTATCTGACTATCTATTTATTTATCAAACTATCTATCTATGTATTTGTCTATTTGTCTATCTACAAATCTATTTGCCTATCTATCTGTCTGTCTATTTGTGATTTTATCTTTTTTCCTATTTGTTTGATTGCTAGTCTTTCATTCTGTGTATATTTGTATGTTTGTCGAACGGTTTGTCTACATACCTACCAGATTGTCTACCTTCTTGACTACTTACTTGTTAGTCTGTCTATCTATCTATCTATCTATTATACTATCAATTTGAATATCAATCGATCTATCTATCTATGTATCTATCTTTTTATCTGCCTATTACCTATCTGTCTATCTATCTATCTACCTATCGATCTATCTATTTATCTAACTATCTATCTATTAGTCTATCTTTCTGTCTATCTATCTATCTATCTATCTATCTACTTGTCTATCTTTCTATTTATGTGTATATCTTTCTATCTATCTATCTAAATATATTTTTTATATGTTTATCTATTAGTCTATCTATCTATCTATCTATCTACTTGTCTATATATCAATCTACCTATCTATCGGTCTATCTAATATTATACTAAAAGTATATCAATCTTTCTATCTATTTGTATATTTATTTGACCATCTATCTATCTATCAATATGAGTATCTCTCTATTTATCTATCTGTCGATATATTTGAATATTTTTTTCTATCTATCTATAAATCTTTTTTCTGTATATCTATCTATCTACCTATCTATATATTTATCTATATGTCTATTTATCAGTCTATTTATCTTTCTTATTATCTATCTATATATCTATCTATCTGTCAATCAATTTTTCTATCTATTTTCTATCGATCTATCTATCTACATCTGTATTAATCTACCTATCTATTTATCTATCTAACTATATATCAGTCTAATAATATATTTATATATCTATCGATCTATCTGTATATCTATTTGTCTAACTATCTGCCTATCTATTTGTCTATCTAACTATCTATCTATCTGTCCATCTATCTATTTATTAATCAATCAATCTATATATCTATATATCTCTCTATTTATCTATCTAAATATATGCCTTTCTATCTATCTTAATGTATATCTATATATCTATCTATATGTGTATCTATCTATCTATCTATCTATTTATCTATCTATCTATCTATATCTATTTCTATCTTTATATCTATTTATCTATCTATCTATATATCAGTATAATAATTTATTATCTATTTATATGTTTTCTATCTGTCTAACAATATGTCTATATATCTATCTATCTATCTATCTATCTATTTTTTAACTATATATCTATCTTTCTATCTATTTACCTATCTATTTATCTATCTATCTTTCTATCTATCTTTTTTTCTATCTATCTATCTATCTGTCTTTTTTTCTTCCTATCTATTTGACTAAAAATTTTCTCTATATAACTATCTATCTATCTATATATCTATATGTCTATGTATCTATTTATCTATCCATAAATATTTCTATCTAATAATTTATCGATCGATCTATCTTTCTATGAATCTATCTAAATATCTATCTGTCTGTCTGTCTGTCTATCTATCAATCAATGAATCTATCTATCTATCAATCTATCTATGAATTTGTATAACAAAATGTATATCAATCTATTTATCATTTTTTCTTTCTATCAATGTATCTATCTATGTATCTATCTATCAATCTATCTATCTATCGATTTGTCTTTCTATCTAAATATCATCTATCTGTTAATATATATGTCACTCTATTATTTGTCAATCTATCTATTTTTGAATCTATCTATCAATCTTTCTTTCAAACTCTCTTTCTATTTTTCTAACTATCTATCTATCTATCTATCTATCTATCAATCTATCTATCAATCTATCGATCTATCTATCTTTTTCTATCTATCTATCTATCTAACTATCATCTATCATTCTTTCTGTCTATGTCTCCATCTGTTTATCTATCTATCTATCTATCTTTGTATCTATATTTCCATCTTTTTATTTTTTTATCTGACTACCTATCTATCTATCTCTCAATCTATCTATATTTATGTATATCTATCTATCTATTTTTTAATCTATCTATCCATCCATCTATCTATCTGTCTGTCTGTCTATCTAACTATCTATAAATATGTCTATCTATCTAACTTTGTATATATATATATATATATATATTTCTATCTGTCTATCTTTTTATATATCTATTTACTACTATTTGTTTATATATATGTCTATCTCTTTATCTATATTTCTGTCTATCTATCGGTCTATATATATCTTTATCAATTTATCTATCTATAAGTGTTTCTATCTAATTATCTATATACAGTCTAATAATTGGTATATATAAATATTTATCTATGTATTTGTCTATCTATCTTTCTATCTATCTGTCAATTTCTTTATCTATCTATCTATATATCTATCTATTTATCTGTTTATATATGTCTATCAAAATGTATATCAATCTATCTATCAATCTCTCTTTCTCTCTCTCTATCTATCTATATATCTATTTATCTATCTATATATATATCTAATTATCTATCAATTTGTTTATCTACATTTCTATCAATCTATCTATCAATCTTTCTATCTATCTATATATCTATTTCTCTTTCTATTTCTTTATCTATCTGTCAATCTATTTGTCTATCTATCTATCTAACTATCTATTTGTCTATCTATTTGTCTGTTTGTATATTTTTTTCATTATATCTGTCTATTTGTTTGTTTGTCTATTTATCTATCTACATGCCTACATTATTGTCTACCTACTTAACTACTTGCTTGTCTATCTATCTATATATCTATTTTACAATCTATCTGTATATTTATCTATATGTCTATCTATCTGTCTGTTTGTCTATCTATCTATTTATATATCTATCTATTTGTTTCTCTATTTGTCTCTCTATCTGTCTATCTATCTATCTATATACTTGTATATCTATCTGTCTTTATTTCGATCTATATATCTTTCTATCAAACTATCTTTCTATCTCTATATCTATCTATCTATCTATATATCTATATGTTTATCTTTCTATCTATCTATCTATTTATCTACTTGTCTATCTATCTATCTATAAATTTTTTCTATATATCTATCTGACTATCTAACGACCTATCTATTTGTCTATCTATCTGTCTATCTATCTCTCTATCTATCTGTATATCTATCTATCTATCTATTTTTTACTTATATGTCTATCTATCTATCTATCTATCTATATGTTTGTCTATCTATCAATCTATCTATCTATTTTTTATTTAATTGTCTATCTATCACTCTATCTATCTATCTACTTGTCTATCTATCTATCAATATATCTGTCAAAATATTTGTTATTTATTTGTCTATCTATCACTGTATCTATCTGTCTATATATAATATATATATCTATATATCTATATCTATATATCTATATATCTATATAAATGTTTATCATTCTATCTATCCTTTTATCTACATGTCTATCTATCTATCTATTTATATATCTATATCTATCTTTCTGACTACATATCTATCTATCTATCCATTTCTCTATCTATCTATATATCTAACGTTCTATCTATTAGTCTATCTATCTATCTATCTATTTATTTGTCTATCAAAATGTCTATTATTCTATATATCAATCGATCTATAAATTTGTTTGTCGATATGTCTATCAATCTATCTATCATTCTGCTTATCAATCTGTCTATCTATTTATCTATATCTCTCTATCTATCCATCTATATCTATCTATATATTTATATATCTATCTATTTATCTATCAATTTGTTTATCTACATGTCTATCAATCTATCTATCAATCTTTCTATCTATCTATATATCTATTTGTCTTTCTATTTCTTTATCTATCTGTCTATCTATCTGTCTATCTATCTGTCTATCTATCTATCTATCTGGCTATCTATTTGTCTGTTTGTATATTTTTTTCATTATATCTATCTATTTGTTTGTTTGTCTATTTATCTATCTACATGCCTACATTATTGTCTACCTACTTAACTACTTGCTTGTCTATCTATCTATCTATTTTACAATCTATCTGTATATTTATCTATATGTCTATCTATCTATTTATATATCTATCTATTTGTTTCTCTATCTGTCTCTCTATCTGTCTATCTATCTATCTATATACTTGTATATCTATCTGTCTTTATTTCGGTCTATATATCTTTCTATCAACCTATCTTTCTATCTCTATATCTATCTATCTATCTATCTATATATCTATATGTTTATCTTTCTATCTATCTATCTATTTATCTACTTATCTATCTATCTATCTATCTATCTATCTATAAATTTTTTCTATATATCTATCTGACTATCTAACTACCTATCTATTTGTCTATCTATATGTCTATCTATCTATCTATCTATCTATCTATCTATCTGTATATCTATCTATCTATTTTTTACTTATATGTCTATCTATCTATCTATATGTTTGTCTATCAATCAATCAATCAATCTATTTTTTATTTAATTGTCTATCTATCACTCTATCTATCTACTTGTCTATCTATCTATCTATATATCTGTCAATATATTTTGTTATTTATTTGTCTATCTATCACTGTATCTATCTGTCTATATATAATATATATATCTATATATCTATATCTATATATCTATATATCTATATAAATGTTTATCATACTATCTATCATTTTATCTACATGTCTATCTATCTATCTATTTATATATCTATATCTATCTTTCTGACTACATATCTATCTATCTATCCATTTCTCTATCTATCTATATATCTAACGTTCTATCTATTAGTCTATCTATCTATCTATTTGTCTATCAAAATGTCTATTATTCTATATATCAATCGATCTATAAATTTGTTTGTCGATATGTCTATCAATCTATCTATCATTCTGCTTATCAATCTGTCTATCTATTTATCTATCTCTCTCTATCTATCCATCTATATCTATCTATATATTTATATATCTATCTATTTATCTATCAATTTGTTTATCTACATGTCTATCAATCAATCTATTAATCTTTCTATCTATCTATATATCTATTTATCTTTCTATTTCTTTATCTATCTGTCTATCTATCTGTCTATCTATCTATCTATCTATCTATCTGGCTATCTATTTGTCTGTTTGTATATTTTTTTCATTATATCTATCTATTTGGTTGTTTGTCTATTTATCTATCTACATGCCTACATTATTGTCTACCTACTTAACTACTTGCTTGTCTATCTATCTATCTATCTATTTTACAATCTATCTGTATATTTATCTATATGTCTATCTATCTGTCTGTTTGTCTATCTATCTATCTATTTATATATCTATTTATTTGTTTCTCTATCTGTCTCTCTATCTGTCTATCTATCTATCTATATACTTGTATATCTATTTGTCTTTATTTCGGTCGATATATCTTTCTATCAACCTATCTTTCTCTCTCTATATCTATCTATCTATCTATATATCTATATGTTTATCTTTCTTTCTATCTATCTATTTATCTACATGTCTATCTATCTATCTATCTATAAATTTTTTCTATATATCTATCTGACTATCTAACTACCTATCTATTTGTCTATCTATCTATCTATCTGTATATCTATCTATCTGTATCTATCAATCTATCTATTTTTTACTTATATGTCTATCTTTCTATCTATTTATATGTTTGTCTATCTATTAATCTATCTATCTATTTTTTATTTAATTGTCTATCTATCACTCTATCTATTATCTACTTGTCTATCTATCTATCTATATATCTGTCAATATATTTTGTTATTTATTTGTCTATCACTGTATCTATCTGTCTATATATAATATATATATCTATATATCTATATATCTATATATATGTTTATAATTCTATCTATCCTTTTATCTACATGTCTATCTATCTATCTACTATTTATATATCTATATCTATCTTTCTGACTACATATCTATCTATCTATCTATCCATTTCTCTATATATCTATATATCTAACGTTCTATCTTTTAGTCTATCTATCTATTTGTCTATCAAAATGTCTATTATTCTATATATCAATCGATCTATAAATTTGTTTGTCGATATGTCTATCAATCTATCTATCATTCTGCTTATCAATCTGTCTATCTATTTATCTATCTCTCTCTATCTATCCATCTATATATATCTATATATTTTTTTCTTTCAATTTATCTATCTATTTGTCTATCTGCCTATCCATTAGCCTATCTATCTATCTGTCTATCTTTGTATCTATCTATTTGTATGTTTGTTTGTTAGTTTGTATGATTATCTGCCATTCTATGAGTCTAATTGTTTATCTATCTGTTTGTCTGCATACCTACCTGATTATTTCCCCGACTAACAGCTTGCCTACATGTCTGTCTCTCTATCCACTATAAGAAAATGTCTATTTAACTAAAGAAATTTAGCTAGGGAAACATTCCTAGTTAATTAGCTAGGGATTAGCTAGCGAATAGCAAGATTTTTTTAATTTTACATTGAATTAAAATTTTGTCACTAATATTGTCATAGATTTTCACGCAAAGAAAATTAGGAATTTTAGCAATGGATTTCGCAATGAATTTTCCCTAATTAATTAGAAAATGACAAAACTCATCACTAAATAATTATCTCAATTTTAAAAATTTTATATATAATTGGAAGCAATTATTCCTTAAATGTTTATTTTCTCAAAATATATGCATTTAGCTTGGGATTTTTGCCTAGCTATTTGTGCTGGTGATAATTTCTATCACTAATCTTTAATGATTAAATTTTTTTAATATATTATTTGTTTTAATATTTTATATAATTTTGTATATTAAAGGTATGTCATGGTCTATTGTTGAGTGATCCTTGAAAGACATTCTTCTTATAAATTATAAAAATAGGATATTATAAATAAATGAATTATAAAAATCTATAAATAATAATAATAATGTATATTAAGAAAGACTAAAATAACTTTTTTTTGATGATAAAATATTTAAAAAATTATACAAAATATTTTTCAGAAATATTTAATTATGTTATTTTAATAATAGTATTAAAAAACATTAAATTATTTTTATATAAATATAATAAATTTTAAGATATTTTTTTTAAAAAAATAAACATAAATAAAAAGTACTACAAATAAAAGCTAAAATAAATATTTGTATTATTAAATAAAAAAAATTATAAACATATATAAATTAACAAATAAACAAGTAAATATTTATATTATTTAAAGTAAATATATATATATATTTATGCTTATAAGAATCTTTTTAAAAAATAATTACTCAAAAATTTGAAAATTTTGAATTATAAAATCTAATTTTAATATTTTCATAAAATTTAAAACAAAATAAATTGATATTTAAAGATTAATACATAGATGTTTTAATTACATTAAAAAAACTTTGATGATTTTAAAAATAAATATCTCAATGTAATTATTAAAAGAAAACTTCAAGTGTTTTTTAGGGTTTCAACAAAGTTATTTAAATATTACTAAGGATATTTTTTGCTCATAATAAAACTTTATTTTTTTTAGCCCAATAAACACTTTTGAAAATTACTACCAAATTGACACTAAGTTAATTTGAATCAAATTTTATTTTTTGCCCCTACTGAAATTTATAAGAATTAAATATTTGAGTACGATTTTTAGTATTAGCTTTTAATACTCCATTTTTATTAAAATAATAAATACAACTTTTTTTTATTATCTTCTCACTTTAAATAATTTTTAGAATTTTATAAATTATAAATTATATAAAAAATTGTAAATATGTAAATATGTGAATATGTGAATATATGTAAATATGTCAATATATGTAATTATGTGAATATGTGTGTGTGTGTGTGAATACACACACACACACACACACACACACACATATCTAAAGGTATAAATATATAAATATATAAATACATAAATATATAAATACACAAATACATAAATAGGTAAATATATAAAATTTGATATATAATTTAGAAATAGATTATAAAACATAATCAAAAATTTGATATAAAATTTATAATGGTATATATTCAAACCTTTCACAAGCCCATATCCTATTATGGGTGAAATTCATTAAAAAACCCATTGTTTGCACTCCCCAGCCGAGAGCGTGAGCACCCGTTCGATTGTAGTAATGGTGTAGGGAAAATTCACCATTCATCATCGTTCTCTGCCATCATCATCCATCACCATTGTCGTCATTGTCATCCTCCATCATCATCCACCATTATTGTCCATCATTTTCATCCGTCATCATTGTGAAGAAGTATAAGCTTTGAGGTTGGCTTATATTTCTCATCTTCCAACTATAAAGTGTGTTGGTTTATATTTTTCTTATGCTTCTTCTTCTTATCGATTGATGACGTAGATGAGTCCTTTGGAAGCTTCTCAATAGGCTTCTTCTCTACCTGTCATCTAGGGATTATTTATTTTATATTGATTCTATATTTTTTTAATACCTTATTCCTACATTATCACTCTTTCTAGTCGGTATTTATTTTTGATTCTCATTTGGATTATAGTGTTCGATCACATTTCAATGTTCAGTTTGATAGGTAATTGGCATGGCAGTTACACTATCATCAATAATATAATGTTTTTTTAGTGAGAAAGTGTCCCTAATATTTTTAGGTTCATTATTTCTCCTTAAAAATTATTGAAATGTTGACATGTCATGTATATAACCAGATAAATAATATGCTATTCAATTCATAAAATATATGGGCTTTGTCGAAATGTTGTGGCAAGAAAAATATCTTAATTTACCATATTCAACATAATAAAAATGAATACAATCACATTCAATAATTTCTGAACAAATTAAACACAATTGCAAGTCTCTCACAATATCCTTGAACATGTGTTCAAAGATATTTTTTAGAACCTTTAGAATGGTATATCATTTATGGTTCACAAATTATATGTGATTTGTGAAAATAAAATGGTTTGAAAACTAACATAATATACCATAATTCACATAATTTACAATAAACAATGACATTCAATATTTGATAATGAAATTAAACCCAATTACATATGGTGGAAGATCTTGATGTTTTTTTTTTCTTGAAATATGAAAAAGACCTCAACATTAATATTTCACTCACTTCAAATTATATTAAATATATTGAAACACAAAAAATATTAGTCTCTATCAGCTAAAAACAATCCTATATAAGTTCAAAGTGTTTTCAAGAAACAAATCACATAATGTGATTTTTGAATTTCTATCCTACAAAAAACCAATTCAAACATCATTGGTTTTTTTTCAATCAATAGAAAAATAAGAAGTAGATTTTTTTTTTGTTAATTCTGGATTAATAAATTATTTTTTTAAAAAAATAGGTTTTCTTTTTTAAAATTCTTGTGTTAAAACAAATTAAATAAAACCATAACTCAATTAGATAAGAAATAAAATCACAATAATATTTATCAAGCTCGACATAATATATTGTTCAAAGTCTATTATTGCACTCTTATATAATAAGCATTTTTTATATGTATTGAACATACAAAATACATGTTAAATATGAAGATGTATAAGAATATGTCTAAATAATCCAATATATCGATGTTTTTTGAAATGGAACTAAATCTAGGTAACCATTGGATAAATGGACTTGTAATATTCAATTTTGTCTTGATTGTTTGTTTAATTTTGATGGTTCATATTTGAAAAGAAACCAATTGTCACTGAAATAGTTACAAAAAAATTATTAAAAATGTATAACTATTTGGACAATCACACATGTAACTATAATTATAATTAAAATTTATAACAACATATATATAACTATATGTTTAATTATATATCTATAACTATTTATTATTATTGGTATAACTATATAAAACTCTTTATAATTATATGTAACTATATTTGTAACTATGTAAACTATTTTTATAACTATAATTATAACTATATATAACTATATTTTAACTATATAATAATTTATAACTATAAGTATAATTCTATATAACTATATTTCTAACAAAATATACTATATGTATAATAATATATAATATATATAATTGTATTTTATGATATGTATAACTAAAAAAATGTTATATATAACTCATCTTAAACTACATACATATGTATAACTATATGTATAATTAAATATAATTATATATAACTTTATTTATAACTAAATATACTAGAGGCATAAGAACATATAACTATAAATAAGTATCTTTTACTATATGTATAACTATAAAAATATTATACATAACTATATTTAAATATATAATTGACAACATATATTTAATATATATTTTTATATATTAGTATATAAAAATGTATTTAACTATATCTATACCTATACAAAACTATATGTATAAATATATAAAATTATATGAAAAAATATATATACCTACATGTATAAATATAAGTATAACTATATGTGTAACTATATGTATAACCATATGTAACTATATTTATAATTAAATGCATAACAACATACAACATTATGCTTAATTATTTGTGTATAACTATTTATAAATATTTGTAAAACTATTTAAAACTTTATATAATTAAATATAACTATCTTTGTAACTATGTATGCATATATGTTAGTTTATATATTTGTTTATAACTTTGTATACATTTATCTATAACTACTTATAACTACTTTGTATGAATATATCTATATATAACTATATGTTTAACTATATATAACTATTTATAACTATATATACTATATGTATAATAACATATAACTATATATATTTGTATTTTATTATATGTACAACTATAAAAACTTTATATATAATTATATGCATATTAAATATATTTAAAACTATATAAAACTATATGTTTTACCAATTCTATTTTTATAAATAAATGGATAACAACATATAACTATATATAACTTTTTAAAACTATATTGATAACTTTATATTACTATGTATAATTATATGTAACTATATTAATAACTATATGTATAACAGTGTATGATGACTATACATAAATATGTGTTTAATTATTATTACCAAAAAATTATTTTACTAATCAAATTTTATCAATATATCGAATCCATTAATAACTATGGACATAATACCATCAAAATTTCAATTTGGAGTTTTCCAATTGATTTAATAATGGGTTACAATATGGTATTTTCTAAATGATAAGATTAAACTATTTTGATTATCACTAGATCCAACAAATAATTATCAATGGATTAACAATAAAATTTTTGTATAGATTAAATTCTATTGATAAATTTTGCTGGGTGTTGAAGTTTGGTTATTAGAAATGGTATATATCCTGTTAAACATTAGCTAGGACTTTTCCACACAAATCGGTGCAACCAAAATATCTATCAGACAAAATATAACCCACACACCAAATCATTTTTTATTAATTTTTTGTTAATTTTTCAGCACTATATTTATTTTGTAGACTACTATAAAAACTACATGCATTCACTATCCACACTACCTCAAAAAGCATGCCACACTACATGCATATAATTGCCCACTACCTTTCCACACATGCATCCACTGTGAACACTATCACATAGCTCATATCACACAACCACCAGATTTATGCAGCATAAATGTTAATAGTGGTGTTAAGCTATGTGGATTGTTGTGAACCTTTAACCGGTGATGCTGATAATAGATAATATATATATATATATTTTTGGTAGTGACAAAGATGGTTGCAATTTATTATTGATGTGGAAAATAACATTACTTTGCTATTTCATGAAGATTTTGGTCATAGTGTGGCCATTCAATGTGCGATGATGTGATTCTTGTAATCTTGAACCAAATAGTGATCCATGTTAGTAGTGTCAACATCAGTTGGCACAATATAGTGCTAGTATTTTGGTATGATGCTAGTATTGCTTTGGTACATTAGTATTTTGTGTGATTAAAATTGCATGAAACTTTCATTTTAAAAAGTTTTGCATAAAATTATCATGAATTGTGTGTTATATCTTTATATCATTGGTAGTCTTCAATTTCTGAAAAGCAAATTGGAATGCTATTTTTCAGTCATTAGTGCCATGGTTCAAATATAGGGTTACTTCTAATGACATAACCTAATCTAGAAGCTTATTTGCGTAGGATTTCCACCTCACATTGGTCTTCATCTTTGTGATGCCTTTTCCTTTACACTCAACATGACTTCCACTTCTTGTTGGCTTTTTTGTTGTTGTTTTGTTGCAACTGTCTTTTGAAGCATGGAGATTGGAACAATCATCTGCCTCGGAGGGATGACGAATCAATCTTCTTAATCATGTTATTAATTCTATTTGATTTCAATTTAACGTGCTATAATGCTGTGAATTGAAATATTATAAACTTCTTTTATAAATAAAGAATGTAATTTGTGTAGAGCACTAGAAGTTCGGTGGATCACATGCATTGCTTTGGTGATGTAGTTGTTCACCATCAAGATTTTAGTCTTGCATGCTAGGCTCTGATTGTTTGTTTTTTAAAAGATGCAAGCTGTATGCAAGATGTCTTTTAAATGATTCTAGTACTGCATGCTAGGCTCTGATTGTTTATTTTTTAAAATATTCAAGCTGTATGCAATTAATGCAAGCTGTTTTTTATAAGATTCTGGTATTGCATGCTAGGCTCTGGACTTGTAATATTCAATTTTGTTTTGATTGTTTGTATAATTTTTATGTTTCATATTTTAAAAGAAATCAATTGTGCCATAGATATTGTTGCAAAAAATTAACAAAAGTAAATCTTTTTCCTTGTGCAGCAAGAATGGTGCTTTTCCTTGAGCTTTGGATGCTTATTTGAATGCTTCATTTTATCGTCTTCTTTTTTTCTTTTTCAATTATTGAATGGATTCCTCAAAGGATGCCACATTTGATAATGGTTTCTAGATATGCGATTTAAAGGTAATTCTATCAAGTAGTGAATAAAATATCATTACCGAATGTGCAATTTCTAACATTTCAGAGGTGCCTACTGCTATTCCTCCCTTGCACTATGATTTTATGATATCCGATGTATTGGTTTCTGGTGATCTCGTTGGCAATGAATATGATGTTATGGCTAGGGAGCTCCTAGTTTCTGTTAAAGTTTTTTTGGTCATCAATCTTGCTAAGCTGTCTATTTGCTAGGGGTGCAAGGGAATTTTCCCTAGCGATAGCACTGGTATAGGCTACTCTTGATATATTGACTTTTATTTCTATTTTTTTCCAAGTGATGTAAGAAGATTATTCTTCTTCATTGTGCTCAATTTGGAATGGGAATTACTCCCATACATACTTGTGTAGTATTGCTCCATGTTTCATACATTAGTCATTCTATGCTTTTCTATGTTGGAGAAATAATGAGATTGAGTTTTAATGTTTATTTGTTCAAAATAATTCCATTTATAATGTTTTGAAAATAATTGAACTATATAAACTATGGTGAATTGAGTAATAATAAATATAAAATAAAAGAATTGAAGCATCCTAATACCAAGAGTTTTCTGTAAAATATTTATACATAGTCAAATATACTTTTGTATATACGTGCATTTATATTATTGAGCAATTGCAGTTCCATAGTTGTGATTTTAAGATATAGAAGAAGAAAGAACAACAAAACCAACCACGACAGAAACAAAAATGAAAATAGAAATGAGAAATAAAGTGATTCACTAGTCACTTAGTACGCCTAGCTACATCCACCAAAAAATGCTTATACATTACGGATTAAACCAAATTAGAAGTCTTACAGTATGTGCAGTGCTGAAATGGTAATGATAAATCATGTAGAGAGAGAAAGAAAGAGAAGATGAATAGTTCAGATCATGAAAACTGTAACCCAAAAAAATAAAATACAAAATATTTTATATTAAAACATTCTCAGTTCAATTAACTAGAGAGGGTAAGATCATCAGACAGGTCAGGCACTGCTCCAAAAATTTCGGACCACTGACCGGTCAGCAGGAGCTTCGTTATTTTGCTACTACTGCATCCTCGGCCTTTTAATATTTTTTTCATGCACTTAAATAAAAATATTAAAACAGAAATATTTGGTTATACAAATAGATTATAAAAACAAATTATATATACAACATATATATTATAGTATATATATTTTTTTGAATTTGTAACTATACATATATGCTGATGTATGTATGTACACACACACACATATGTATATATATATATATATATATATATATATGTACATATATACTATAGTATTATACATAAGGTATAAGTTGTATTGCATAATTATACAGAATAGAATCTTTTTCTCTATAGAATATATGTACATATATACTATAGTATATATGTATATATATACACACTACATTAGTATATATTTATCAAAACAAAACCTTTTGTATTCATTTATGTTGATTTGATTGATTGGTTTAATTTTCATACAGATATGGTACCACAATGTTCTCCATATGAAGCTTGTAGAAGTGAATGGATTTTTCACTAGACATGATGCGGCGTGACTAGGACAGCTTTGACGCAATAGAAAGCTGGTGATCAGAGGATATGGAGGAGAGAATGCAATGTAAATTTCACAAACAAATTATAATTTATACACTATCATTAGATACATTGATGAAGAAGAATATGTAAAAAAATTTTATTATGTTTTTGTTTTAACTATGTTGCATATTGTATCAAAATAATTTATTAATTATTTTTATTTTTTTTAAATTATAAATAATGTTTTATAGGTTATGTTTTTTTTCAGTTTAAAATAAAATATTTAAAATATGTAATTAAATTTTTTGTAAAAAAAATAATTTAGAGAAAATATTTTTGGAATAAAAATAGTTAAGGATGTTTCCCTCAAAATTTAGCTAGGGACATTTCTGTAGCTCTAAATTATGATAAAAATTAGCTTGGGAAAATAAATTTAGCTAGTGAATTTTCTGTCATTAAGTTTTTGTGAGGGAATTTTTTCCTCATTTAATATTTTACCACAACCACTTTAACTTGGGAAAACTTTCATCATAAATCAATCATTATTATATTTTAATGACGGAGAAAACCATTTAGCTAGGGATATTTCCCTAGCTATTTGGAAATTATATTATAGTGATCTATCTGTTTTACAGTCTATCTGTAAAACTAACTGTCTGTTTATCTTTCTATCTGTGTATGTATCTGACTATTTATATATCTATCTATTTATTTTTGAAATATTTTTGTTTATATTTTAGTCTATCTATATATTTATCTATCTATCGATCTACTTGTACATCTATCTATCTATATCTGTCTAGATATCTTTCCATCTATCTATTTATCTTTCAATCTATATGTCTATCTATTTATGTGTCTATATGTTTATCTATATATCTACCTAATTATTTTTTTACTTGTTTATCTATTTATCTATCTATCTATTTATCTATATATATATCTATCTATATAACTACCTACCTATCTATCTATCTATATGTTTGTCTATCTATCTAACAACCTATCTATCTATCTATCTAATGATCTATTTGAATATCTATTTCTCTATCTATCTATATATCTATGTATCTATCTATCTATATCCATCTATCTATCTCTATGTGTGTGTGTGTGTCTATATATCTATCTATCTATCTATCTATAGTTCTATCTATCTATCTATCTTTCAATCTATCTATTGATCTATCTATCTATATGTCAATTTATCATTCAATCTATATTTATTTCTTTCTATCTATATATTTATCTACTATTTGTCTATCTAACTATCTATCTATCTATCTATCTATATATCAGTCTAATAATTTGTGTGTGTGTATATATATATATATATATATCTATATATTTGTCTATCTATCTATCTTTCTATATGTCTATCTATCGATATATCTATCTGTCTATCTATCTATATTATATTTTGTTATAAATAGATTTATATAGTTTAAAATATAATTATATATATATATATATATATATTCATATAAGTAGTTATATATAGTTATACATAAATGTATACAAAGTTAATTCTAGATTTCTAGCTTCTTATTCCTCTTTCATATGCTCTCATAAAATGTTTTGGTAAATGTGAAGATGCATTATCTCATTCTGATATAGTAAAGAAGATGTGGGACTATAAAAAAAAATAATCTTCAAGTATGCCAACATTCATTGTCTTCACCTCCCCCCGATCATAATATATGGTGATTTTCTTCAATTTCAATTAATCATTAAAATTTCTTATTTTTAAAAAGAATCCATCTGATAAAAAAAAGATGCGATGATAAGTTGAAAGAGCTACTTCACTACAAGTCTTTCACTAGATTTGTGATCTCAAAGCTCTTATCTCCTCACTTCATGAAGAAGGAATAATGAGCAACTTTTGGGCACATGATTTTTTATATGTGTAGCTAAATCGGAAGAAATTTATTTGGTGGCATCGTTGTTCTTGATTCTAGTTTTGTTCTTTGCTTGGCTGACTAACCTAACCATGAATCTTTGCAGGACATCTACTGTGCAAACATGGAAACTATTTTGGAAGATGCTGACTTCAAGTGTCACATGTCCATACAAGTTTTGGTATTTGATTTTGATTTTGTTTTTAATTTTGTTTTTAATTTTGTTTTTGATTTTGTTTTTAATTTTGTTTTTGATTTTGTTTTTGATTTTGTTTTTGATTTTGATTTTTCTTTTGAAATGTTTCTGTTGAGAAATGAGAGTTTATGTATATGTGTTGATGCAGTTCGAGCCTTAAAATTGATGCAGTTTAAGTATACACCAAGAAGATGAGAGCCAGAAATGACCAGAAGAAAGCCAGATTACTTCCTTTAGTGTGAGCCAACACAAATTGGTGCAGGCAAAATATCTATCAGCCAAAATATAACTCACACACTAAATCATTTTTTATTATTTTATTTTTAATTTTTCAGCACTATATTTATTTTGTACACTGCCATAACACACTATTTGCATTCTTTCCCACACTTCCTCACAAAATATGCCACACTACATGCATATAACTGCCCACAACTTTTCCACACACACATCCACTCTGACACTATCACATGGCACATGCCATACTGCTACAAGATGTGGCACCCTATTATTGCATGGCAAACTACAATGGAGGTCACCTAACTTTTATAAGTTGTTCATATTTTCAAATGGTGAATACACTTGCTTTTATGCAGCATAAGTGCGATCTTATCAATATGAGCTATGCCGAGCCCACTTTACTTCTAGAATATGGTCATTTTATTAAATTTGTTAATGAAGTTTAAGTTATAGCTATTAACAATTGATTCTTATGTTGGTCTACATTATGTGTTCCTAAGATTATCTTTGTTTTCCCTGAATTGTGAGTAGGTGGTGAGCAAGCACCATAATGTGTTTTTTAGTAGTACTAGCAATAGTTGTCCATCATTAAGCACCATTGGTGCCCCTGGTGGTACCACATCATGTATTAGTTCACTATTAGCTCTTGATTTTTTTTGAACAAGTTTGATTTAGCAAGATAATAGGGACTCCTTGCAACCTATGATTACTCAGGAGCACGTAGTGAAGCTATGTGATATAAACTTTGGTATCAAGGTGGATGGTAATGAGCTAGACGGTAATGGTCATTAACGTATGTGGGTTGCCTTTATTCAATGCGAATTAGATATTCACATTGTACATTTATATGTTCTATTAATTTATATATTAAGATTTTTAGATGCTAATGAGCTAAAGAGTATTATATATGTATTCGTTCACTTTTTGTCTGGCTAGTCCAGGCCAACCTGGCAAAAAGAGGTTGGTCTTAAAAATCTTAGTAATTGTGTTAATATGTAATTATCACATGCTACAAAAGCGAACGTATGAGTAAATAAGTTTTCTTGCTCTTAGTTCTTCCATGATTTATTCTAATTGTACTAGGGCTTAGGATGATGATGATTCTCATGTAGTGCCATGTAATTCTAGTCCAGGAGGAATATCGGGTCCTATTTTGGGAGAAGCAGCTTCCCACCTCATCAAAAACTTGCTTAATCTCAAAATGAGTGGTTGGTAGGGAAATATGTATGAGTGAAATGCTAGTATATATCGGGTACTAATTTGTACTCAGTATATATGTACACATAATACTATAGTTTTTATGTACATATACTGCCATAATATATCTACGAGTGAAATGCTAGTATATGTACATATATAATATAGTATTATATATTTATCAAAATAATTTTTATTTTGATTTGATTGAGTGGTTTAAATTTCTTACAAATATGGTACCACATTGTTCCCCACACAAAGCTTCTATAAGTGAAAGGATTTTTCACTAGACATGATGTGTCATGACTTGGATAGCTTTGTCGTAGCAGAAAAATAGTGATCGGAGGAGCAGAGAAAGAGAAAGCAATGTCAATGCACGGATAGATTATACTTTATGCACTATTGGTAGAAACATTGATGAATAAGATGTAATAAAATTTTGTTATTTTTTTGTTTTAATTATGTAAATTATTATATTAGAATAAGTTATTAAATAATTTTTATAATTATAGATTATCATTTATAGTTTCTATTTTTATTCAATTTAATATAAAAATATTAAATTATTTAATTAAATTTTTGTTGAAGCTATATGACTATCAACTTTAATTTGGGTTTGTTCATGTCTATAATAACTATTTTTATATATCTGTGAATATGTTTGTGAGTCCCCTAACTTTTTTGGGTAGAGTTTTAGCTTATTATAGGTATGTAAAAGCCTTGGCTGGTCCTCCATGGTGCTGAGAAAAACACCTTAGCTTCTAAAGCTATGAGATGAACCAAAAGAATTAATTCCACCCAAACATAGGTTTGTTCTTAACACTCTTATTTTGTGCATATCTGCATCACTACAATTCACATCTGCGTCATCGCAATAGAGATCTATGACTACTTGTTATTGGTTATTGGTTTGTAAATATAGTATGTTATGCTCCATGTGCAGGTGTAACAATGTTCTCTATCTGTGTTGAGTACCAAAGGAAAAAGAACTAGAAATGCTAACCATGCCTAAAAGACCTATATGTGTATTTTTTAAGTCTTAGATTATTTTCTTCTGTTGTCTTTGATGACTTGTGTATTTGTATTAAAGTACAAGTGTGTGTGTCATCCAAGGCTATGTGAGTATTTATACGTGCATATAATACTGTAGTATTTACATACAAATATACTTGGTATAAATGTACATATATACTGAGTATATATCTATGTATATATCGAGTATATACATAAGTGGGTGCATATATTTATTTGTAGACATCTATATATTGTCATACATACACACCCATTTACATAGACAAACTTTTGAATATATAATTGCTCGGGCTAGTCTGGTCATCATCGTGCATTACTTACTGATGTAGGTAATAAAAGCCATGGATATTAGAATTATTCAAATGCTGTGTGATGAAGTATTTCTGGTCGAGGCAAGCCAAGCTGATAAACATTAGTCTTAAAAATCTTAGTATTTGTGTTGATATGCAATTATCACATGGTACAAAGCGAACGTATGAGTAAATAAGTTTTCTTGCTCTTGGTTCTGCAATGATTGGTTCTATTTATACTAGGGCTTAGGATGATGATGATTATAATGATGCTCGTGTAGTATTGTGTAATTCTAGTCTAGGAAGAATATCGAGTCTTATTTTGATGAAGTAGCTTGCCGCCTCATCAAAAACTCACTCAATCTCAAAATGAGTGGTTGGTATGGAAGTGCATCGGTCGAGCATCATTGCTCACCCCACTTTTATTTTTAGCTGCAATAGTAATGGCAGCAGCGGCAGCGATGGTAGTGGTGGTAGTGATTGTAGTGGAGGAAGCAGCATTAGCGACAGTAGTAGCAGTAGCGGTGGCAGTAGCAGCAATAGCGGCAGCGGCAACAGCAGCGGCGGCAGCAGCAGCAGCGGCAACAGCAGCGGCGGCAGCAGCAGCGGCAACAGCAGCGGCAACAGCAGCGGCGGCAGCAGCAGCGGCAACAGCAGCGGCGGCAGCAGCAGCGGCAACAGCAGCGGCGGCGGCGGTAGTGGCAACAGCAGCGGCGGCTGCAACAGTAGGAGCGGTAGCAGTAGTGGGAGTAGCAGCAATAGTAAAAAAATGTGGTATATACATACTTATATACTCAGTATATACGTACATATAATATTACAGTATTTTATGTACATATATACTGAATATATTTGTACTCAGTATATATGTACACATATTACTACAATTTTTATGTACATATACTACTGTAATATATGCACGAGTAAAATGCTAGTATATATGTACATATATACTACAGTATTATATATTTATCAAAACATAACTTATTTTATTTATTTTGATTTGATTGAGTAGTTTAAATTTTTTACAGATATGGTACCGCATTGTTCTCCATACAAAACTTGGATAAGTGAATGGATTTTTCACTAGACATGATGTGTCGTAACTCATACAGCTTTGTCACATTATAAAAATTGTGATCGGAGGACTAGAGGGAGAGAAAGGAACATCAATGCATTGATAGATTATATTTTATGCACTGTCAATATATACATTGATCAATAAGATGTAATAAAATTATGTTATTTTCTTGTTTTAAATTTGTAAAATATTGTATTAAAATAAGTTATTAAATGATTTTATTTTTTGTTAATTATAAATTATCATTTATAGTTTCTGTTTTTATTCAATTTAATATAAATATATTAAATTATTTAATTAAAAAATTTTAAAATAAATTAAATTCTGAAAATAGTTTGAAATTAAAATAGCTAGGGAATATTCCCTAGCTAATTTAGCTAGGGATATTTTATTTTAGCAAGTGATTTTTTCCGTTGCTAAATTTATTTTGCTAAGGACTATTTCCGTCACTAATATTTAGTGATGAGCACTTTATATTGGAAAACTTCCGCCATTATATTTATTTAGTGGCGAAAACTCTCATTTAGCTTGCTAATTTAACTAAAAAACTTATTTTGTTTGCCAGGGATTTTTTCGTGGCTAAAATATTAGCTAGGGACACCTTCCCTCTCTAAATTTTAGTAATGAGCACTTTAGACTGTGAATGATTCCATCATTAATCCGCTGCTATATCCCGTTTAGTGATTGAAATTACCCATTTAGCTAGGAAATTTTACCTATCTATATGGGATTTTTCTTTTAGTGAACGACGAAGAGAGAAGAATCAAAATGGGACTATGGGAGCAACCTATAAAATCTTCCTTTTCTTGTTACAGATAATTTTATCATTGCTTTTCTTCTTTGGAATGCTATATACATATCTTTGTCTCTCTCAATTTGATTTCCACTGGTGGAGTTTAGTTTTTACAAAATATTTGGGTTTGATTTTTTTTTATTTTCTTTCAATTTTCATCTTTTTTCTTCTATTTTCATATCACTTATATGATTTTGACTCTACAGCATTAATGAAACAATAAATGGTCTGTGTAAAATTTGTTCTTTTACTGTTTAAATTTTTAGGGTTTTATTGATTTCAAATACTAAATATTTGCATATACTTTTCTGCTTATGTAACTTAAAAAAAAATTATTCTTGTTTTTTCTGCCTCTGTACCTTGAGTTAAAACAAACTTAATGTTTATAGGTTCTAATTTTGTTGTCTCTAAAAATATTATAAACAAATAACATTATATATAAACTTTTATACTTTTATATATTCACATGACATCATATATAAATGTGAATACTTTAATACACACACACACGTGCGCGTGCACACACACCGACACATGCATGTAGTACATTATATATAAACACTGATATGTTTATAGAAATATATAATGTTATATATAAATATTTATACATATGTATTAATGTTTATAAATATCTATACAACATTTACATAAAACTATCCATTTATATAATTTTTTATATAACAATTAAATAACATATAAAATGTTTATACATTTTTGTAAACATTTATTTAACACATTTATTTTTATATAAATATATAATATTTATAATGTTTATATAAATGTTATATATATACTATATAATATTTATAAAAGTGTTATATATATAATTATATATAAGTAACATTTATAAAAATATTTTAAACACAAATATTATATCTAAATACATGTATAATTATAAAATCAATTGCCATTATATATAAAAGTATTTATAACTATATTTAGTTTTTATTGGAATAAAGCAATGAACGAGGCCATTTGAAAAAAAAACTCTCTTTTGCAGATAAGCAAAAAGATGTAGCTGGCATAGTCGGTGCAATTAAGAAAGCTTGTCTTTATCAAGGTAAGGGGGAAGAGATGATGCACTCCACTGTCTCCCAATTGATAGAATGTATTGGATTGTGTCATTTACCAATATCCGAGAAGATAACACAAAGTATGCTTGATACCTTCAATGAGAACTTGAGGCATCCCAACCCTCAGATACAAGTGGTCCTACACCTTGCAAGTTAATTTATTTCCAACATGACCCATTATATCATTATAGCTCCATTTATCTTCTCACCCTTTAAACTTCACAGAACATAGCTTTTAGTGCTCTAAACCCCTTTCTTTGAGCATACTTGGTTCCTGTAAATAATGGTGAAGCAGCCGGTGTGACCTCAAAGTACCTACAACGACTTTTTGATCAAAACACTGCTATTAGAAGGGGCTTTGCTTTAGCCCTAAAAGTTCTTCCTTTTGGGTTATTGGCTCATAAATGGAGAGAGGTTGTCTTCAGGCTCTGTGAGATTAGGGTGCAGGGTGATGACGAGACCAAAGATGTCGAAGCAAGGTTGAATGCTATTAGAGGGCTCATCTCTTTGTCTCAAACACTTGCCCATGAAAGATTGGCTCCTAGTTCTCACTTATCCATTTATTATATGATTAAGGAAAAGGTAATGGCTAGTTAATTTGAAGCTCTGGATGATTATTCTATCAATAACTTAGGAGATGTTGGTTAGTGGATTCGTGAAGCATGCATTGAAGGTATCGAGGTGTGTGCTTAACATTCTTTGTAATGTGTCTTCTTCTTCTTCAAAATCATATCTAGCAGCTGAAAATGTGGAAGACGTCGAGGTAGTGACGTTCTTTGATGAAGACATGGCAACCAATCTGGTTATTGGCATTATTAAGCCAGCTGTGGAAAAGTTTGATAGAATACACGAGGTTGATGCAAGAACTCTACAAAGGATTCTGCATAGTAAGAAGACCTTATTCAAGTGCATACCTTTCAGAGATAAACTATAGAAGATTGTTCCCTACAATGTAGATATACTATGGAGCAGATGTATCACAATCTTCATCATCTCTTGCTTGTATTTTCTTTTTTCCTTTTTTTCGCATTGGGCGTGCTTCATTGCAGGTGCCTACCACATGTTATTTTTCTTTCGTGCAGCTACTCAAATTTCTTTGTTATAGTAAGGTAGTGATGTCATGATTAATTATTTTAATTGGTGGATTGCAAGATTCTCTAAGGATGGCATCAATATCTATGCTACTAGACTATCTTTGTGAAGATAGAATTGAAGCTTAGCCGGAGGAGAGGCCTAGAAGGATCATGCTCTACCTGGATCTCTTGTAAATTTTCTAGCAGCACCAAGGATGTGACAGAGTTATTGTCCGTACTTGTAAGGTATGGCATCATATTTTCTAATTGAAATTCTAACATGATGGGTGTTACGAACACCATTGTCAATTTCTTGTAGGATCTAAAAACCCTTAGCTTTTTTGAAGTTTCTTATGAACATTATGTTTTGGTTTAGGGTTGCCATGAATGATAGGAGAGGGAGAGAGAGAGAGACAGACAGAAAGAGGAGAGAGAATAAAAAAAATAAAAAAAAATTATTAAAATCAAAAAATGGATTTTTGAATATACAAACATAGGCGCGCGCGCGCGTGTGTGTGTGTGTGGAAGTGTATACATGTAAGACAAATAATAAAAAAAGAGTATTATTTTATAAGTTTGTGCCTTGTGGTATCCCACAAGTCAAATGCTCCCAAGTAAATAAAAAAAACTAAAGTAAATACTTAATAATCATGATATATATATATATGTATGTATGTATATATGTATGTATGTATGTATTCAAGTATACACAATATAATGTGTATGGTATGGTTTGGGGCATCCTACAAGATAAGTGCTCAAATAAATAAAAAACAAAAATACAATAATCATGATAAATAAATCAATAAATAAAAACACACACACACAAATGTGTATAGATGCAATAAAAAAAAATATGAGCATTCTTTTAAAAATTAGGGTTAATTATTGTATAACAAAAGTAAAAAAAAAATAAGTCATCAAGGTACTACCTGGCACACAAGACTCTTGCCTAGGTCTGAGATTTGTGAGTTTAATATCTTGACAGTTTTATCCCTAAAAATCATGAAGGTTATATTGTTACATCTAATAATTCACAAAGTAGGAAAAATAATAAAATTTTCTATTCTTGGACAAGATTACTTATTTTCATACCAGTGCATGACCTCGTAATATATCTCATACTTCATGATATATACCTTAGGGTAAATATTGTGTATGATACATGAAATTAGTGTAAATTTTATCTTTATTAAGTTAAATATCAGATGAACATTCATTTTTTTACAATGTTTTTTTTATTATTTTTATCTTTTTTTATTTTTCTGTACATTGTTGTTTCATGTATGATCACAATTTATAATGGAGATGTATTTATTATAAAATATATAATAATCAAATTATAATGAATTTATTTTAAAATATCAAAGTATTGCATGCACACACAAAGTAAAATATCAATAATTTGAATGAAGATTTAAGATGGGTTACATTTTTAAACCTTTTCTTAACAACTCGACTAGGAAGATGGTCATTGTAAAACTCAAGTGGGGAATGGAATACAAAGGTGAGCTACTTTGTGTTCTTTCGTGTGCATTGCATTTTTTTTTCTCAATTTTTTTCTTTGGTTCTTTTAGGTTTCCTTGCTTCGGTGGATTCCTATATGAACCTATAGGTGTGGAAAAATTCAATACCACACAGCCTATTGTCATTTCAACTTTTATTTTCCTTTTGTTTGTCATTTTCTCATGAGTTTTGTAAGGAAATAATATGTTTTAAATAAAAAATCCAAAATATAATGCTAGTTTCTAAAATATTACTAAACTAATATGTTTGGAAACAGTGTGGTAATTTGCATCATTGTGAATGAAGGTCATTACCATGCTATTGAATTTTAAAAATCAAAGAACGACATTATGAATGCTGGCTATTAAATTTTAAAAATTTTAAAATCTAGGCTTTGGGAATAATAGAAGAGTGTGTGACATCCAACCTAGTGAAAAACAAGGTTGAACAAGCCGTATCCTTGTATATTTGTTCCAGAAGTACATCCACTGCCCTGGCTGCCCCTACAAATATCACTCCAGTTCTCAAAAATTCATACATGAAAGAAGCCATAAAACCTCTCACCGTAGCCAACTCTTCTCCTCCTCCATATCTTTCTCTCAGATTTCTCTAGTGCAATATATCAGTTACTTACTCTACCCATCAATGACTTAAATACACACCCACAAAGACACACACACACACACACACCCACACACTCATTCATATGTGCCGTCGTGTCAACTATTGTATATATGTGTGCATACATACTTCGTATTTCACTAGTCACACATTTGACTAAGTTATAAAAAAGAAGAAAAATGGGTACAAGAGCAAAATATCTACATGTGAGACTGGTAATGGATGGCAAAAGATTGAAATTGGCTTACATACAAAAAGTGCAACATGCAGCCCCAATTACTCCATTAACTTTGACAAATAGACTCATGTTCAGAATAATTTGTTCATTTCTATAGGTTCTGCTTGCTCAAGTTTATAGTTGTGGCTCTTGCGGTATAAAGAAGAAAGAGGGGCGATGATAAGGTGCCTATTTGTTTATATATATATATATATATATATGAAATATGGCCTTGTCATACTTGAATGTATCTATATCATCTTCTTCCTATTATATGATTTGTTTTTTTCTTTAATCATGATTTAGAGTGATCCTATCAACTTCAACAAATCAAGAGATCTTTCCACAAGTGGCTTCTCTATTTCAATCCAGAAAAAACTATCAAGTTAAATTCATCTTCATCATCTTCTATATTTGCATCATTTCTTTATCAAACCACCAACTAAACTTTGGTCACTCACTTGGAAATCTATATTGCCAAGATGCAATATCGAAAGTAGAAATGAATCCAAACTAGATCTCATTTCAAACCCAAATTCAAGCCCAAATTGGGCATCATCAAGTGAGGCAGACATTGATGAAGGTCTTGATTTTTAAAATTTAATAGCATGGCAATGACCGTCATTCACAATGACGACCATTACCAACTTATTCCAGACACACTACTTTGGTAATATTTTTCAAACAAGCATCATATTTTGAATTTTTTATTTAAAACATATTAATTTTGTACAAAACTCCTTTCTAACTTTCTTTTAATTAACCATGGACTAATGCATGAACCTGGGAAACAAAGAAGAATATGTTGATGGATAGTTGATTAGAAATCTTGGAGAAATCTTGATTCAGTATATTAAAATTAAACTCATGATTATCTTGTAATGTAAAATTTCTAGCTAATGGTAGTTGGTGTTGCATGCACTAGTCTATTTGTTTATCAGTAGCATTGTGGTGTGTTCTTTATTGGCTTGTAAATGTAGTATGTCATGCTCCATGAGCAGGTGTAACAATATTCTTTATCTGAGTGGAGTATTAGAGGACAAAGAACTAGAAGATGCTGACCAATGCCCTAAGAAAATTATATGAGTATTTTTAAGCCATATTTCATTACCTTCTATTGTCTTTGATGGCATCTGTATCTGCATGAAAGTACATGTGTCAGTATTTACACACACACACAGAGGGACATACATACATACATGAACAAGTATACATACAAGCAACTAATTGCAAGATTAAAACAATGATGTTGGAAGACCAGCTAGATACAAAAAAGGGCATAGGAAAATACGAGGAAGGTGTAGGAGGTGGAGAGGAAATGCAATTAGAACTAAAAAAAGCAATGCAGATGGCAATTGAGGGACATGCTTGGGTTCTAGAGCAGTATAAAGATTTTGAGGAGCTGGGGGAGAGAAAGCAATATCAATTTCATGAACAAATTTTACTTTGTGCACTATCATTAGATACATTGATGAAGAATAATATGTAATCAAGTTTTATTATGTTTCTATTTTAACTATGTAACATATTGTATTAGAATATTTTATTAACTGATTTTAATTTTTGTTAAGTATAAATAATTGTGTATAGTTTATGTTTTTATTAAATTTAATATAAAAATTTTAAATTATGGAATTAAATTTTATGTAAATAATTAAAAATGTGAAAATAATTTTTGAATAAAAATAGCTAGAGAATTTAACCTCACTAATTTAGATAGGGAATTTACCCTTGCTAATTTAGCTAGGAAATTTACCCTCACAAATTTAACTAGAAAATTTTCCCTCGCTAATTTAACTAGGGAATTTTCCTTTGCAAGTTTTGCTAGGGAATATTCCATCGCTAATTTGCTAGGGAATATATTTCCTTATTAATTTTTATGACAAGCACTTGAGCTTGGGAATGGTTCTGTCATTAGTCTGTCATTATATCCAATTTAGCAATGAAAAAAATGTATTTAGCTAGGGTATTTTTCAACGCTTTTTGGGTTTTTTTGTAGTGAAACAAACAGACAAATAGTAAGTTGGTCAGACAGTTTGACAGTCGAGCAAATAGATAAACAAACAAATAGATAGATAAATAGATAGACTAAATGACTTATATATAGACCAATTGATAGACTAGCTGATAGACAAACAAATAGACAGGTAAACAGACCTACAGAAAGATAGACTAACTGATATAATTAATGACTAACTAATAGATAAATCAATTGTTATACAAATAGTTTGAAAGATAGAATGATATATAGATTGATAGACAAAAAAATAGCCAAATTAATTTACAGATTGATAGAGAAATTGATAGATAGATTAATAGACAAATAGATTGAAACCTAGATAGAAAAATAGAAAGATTAATAAATAAACAGAAAGATTCAACATATAGATAGATAGATAGATAGATAGTCAGAAAGATAAATAGAGAGATAGGAAGATAGATAGACTGATAGACAAATTGATAGATAGATAGATAGACGTATATATAGATAGATAGTGAGATTGATAGATATATAGACAAATAAATAGATAGACAGATATATAGACAGACAGAATTACTGACTAACACATAGAAACATAGACATATAAATACATAGATAAATAGACAGATACATAGATAGTTTGAAAGATAGATTGATATATTGATTGATAAATAGATATATAGATTGATTGATTGATAAACAGATAGATAGAAAATTAGATAGGAAAATTGATAAACAGATTGATTTATTGATTGATAGAAAGTTAGATAGATAGATAGAAAATAGATAGATAGATAGAATGACAGATAAATAGACAATGAAATAGATAGATAGACCAATATATAGACACATAGATGGACAAATAGATAGTTAGAAAGATAGATTGATACATTAATCATTAGATTGGTAGAAAGACAGATAGTTAGACAGATAGATAGATAAAAAGATAGATATAATATATATAGATAGAAAGATAGATAGGTAGAAAGATATATAGAGAGATAGACATACAGAAAGAAAGATAGATACATAGATAGGTATAAATATATATATCAATAGATAGATAGATAGACAAAAATATAGATAGAAAGATAGACAAATAGAAAAATAGATATACAAATATAAAGATGGAAAGATAGACAGATAGATAAATACAAAGATAGACAGATAGAAAGGCAAAAAGATAGATAAATTTATCGATAGATAGATAGATAGGTAGATATATAGATAGAAAGATAGATAGACTAACAAATATATATATATATATATACATATATAGATAGATTGATAGACATATAAATATAAAGATAGATAGAGAGGTAGATAGAGATATTGAAAGGCATATTCATAGATAGATTTATTGACAGATTGATAGATAGATTAAGAGTGAGATAGATAGACAAATAGATGGACAGAAAGATAGACAGAAAGATGCATAGATAGATAGAAAAAGAGATGAATAGATAGATAGATAAACAAATAGATAGTAGAAATATAGTCATTAGATAGACAGATAGATAGATAGATAGATAGAAAATAAATAGATAGAAAGATAAATAGACACTTGGGTAGAAAAATATATGGATAGATAGATATACAAAAAAATAGATAGTTAAATTGAGAGTTATATAGATAGATACATAGATAAATTGATAGAAAAATAAATCAATAGATTGATAGATAGATCAATGGATTTATAGATAGAATGATAAATATATAGATAGATAGATAGATAGGTAGATAGATAGATTGATAGGTAGAAAGATTGATAGGTTGATAGATTGACTAAAGATGGATAAAAAGAAAAATAGATAGTTAGAAAGATAGATACCTTGATATATAGATATATAGACACATAGATTGACAGATAGATGTACTATTTGATAGACATGTAGATAGATAGACAAATACATCGATATATAGACAGATGAATAGATAGATAATTATACACATATATAGACACATAGATACAAAGATACATAGATGGATAGATATACAGACAAATAGATAGTTATATAATGAAATATATTGATCGATATATAGACAGATAGATGGATATATAAATAAATAGATAGATAAATAGATAGATGGATTGATATATAGAATAATAGATAGATAGAAATATAGAAAGATAGACAGATAGATAGGCAGACAGATAGATAGATATATATATAGATAGATAGATTGATTGAAAGATTGATAGACATATAGATAAATATAATGATAGTTATATTGACAAATATATAAATAAATAGACAGATAGGTATATAGAATGATTGAATAATAGAATAATAGAATAATAGAATAATAGAATAATAGAATAATAGAATAATAGAATAATAGAATAATAAACAGATATATACAAATTGATAGATAGATAGATAGACAGATATATAGACAGACAGTTAGATAGATAGATAGATATACAGATAGATAAAGAGATAGATAGACAGATAGATAGACACACAGATAGATAGGTAGGTAGGTAGATAGTTATTTAGATAGACACACATATTAATAGATAGATAGGTTGCTAAATAAAAAAATAGATAGATAAATAGATTGATATATATATATATATATATATTGATAGACAGATAGATAGATATTTAGATAAACAAATAGATAGATAGATGGATGATAGATATATAAAGAGACAGATAGATATGCATTCATACAAACAAATAGATAGTCAGACAATGAGGTAGGCAGATAGTAAATCAAGCTGACAGACATAAAAGAGGTAGACAGTCAAGTTGACCGATAGTTAAAAAAGTAGACAAATAGATATATAGATAGATAAATAGATTGTCAGTTAGTTAGTCATTTATTTATATAATTAAATATATAGATAGATAGATGGATAGACATATAGATAGATATATATATATATATATATATATATAGACAGACGTATAATTATACAGTTAGATAGAGATATAGAAAGATTGAATTATTAACAGATTCATAGATATTTTTATAGACAAATTAATAGACAGATTGATAGAGAGATTGAGAGAAAAATAGATTGATAGTTTGATAGATATTTAGATAGATAAATAGATAGATAGATTGAAAGAAAGAAAGATAGATATACAAACATATAGATAGATAGAAATATATATATATATATATATATATATATATATATATATATACAGATAGATAGACAGACAGACAGATAGACAGATAGATAGATAGACAAATATAATTATAAATAGATAGATAGATAGATATACAGATATATAGATAGAAAGATAGATAGACACATAGACTGATAGATAGAACAAATATATAGAGAACTAGAAAGATAGATTGATAGACAGATAATTTGACAGATACATTGAAAGATAGATAGTCAGATAGATAGATAGATATATAAATAGATAAATAAATAGATAGATAGATAGACATAAGATAGATAGAAAGATAGAAAAATCAATAAATAGATACATTGATAGATAGACAAAAAGATAGATAGATAGATAGATAGACAAATAGATGGAGATATTATTGTATAGATACATAGATTATAAGATAAATAGGTAGATTGAAATATAGTTAGATAGATAGGTAGATAGATAGATAGACACATAGATAGATAGATAGATAGATAGATAGACAAATAAATAGATAGATAGATAGATAGATAGATCTATATATAAATAGAATACATATGGATAGACATATATATGGATAGTCAGATAGATAGATAGATAGACAGATAGTTCGACATATATATAGATAGATAAATAGACATATAGATAGATAGATAGACAAATAGATAGATAGATTGATTGACACATAAATAAATAGATAGATAGAAATACAGATTGATAGATAAATAGATAGATATACAAATAGATAGATATAAAGATCAATAGACCGATTAATAGTTAGATAGATATGCAAATATATAGATAGATATATATATAGATAGATCATTTAGATAAATATATATAAATAGATAGACAAATAGATAGATAGATAGATAGACAGATAGAAATATAGATAGATAGATAGATAAATAAAGAGGTATATAGATAGATAAGTTAACAGACAGATAGATAGATAGACAAATAGATAGGTAGACAAATAGATAGACATATAGACAATTAGTTAGTAAGGCTGGCAGACAAGAAGGCCAAAAGGTACGTAGACAGACATGTAGATAGATTGGCAGATAAATTTTCAGACAGACATACATATAGATAGACAAACAAACAAAAAAATCGACAACTAGATAGATAGATAGACAAACAAACCAATAGACAGGTAGATAGTCATATATATTGATAGATAGACAGTTTGATAGACTGATTAAAAGATAGATTTATAGATAGAAAGATAGATATATAGATAGATATATAGATAGAGAGATAGGAAGATAGATAGACAATTGATATACATATAGATAGACATATAGATTGACAGATAGATAGATAAATATATAGATAAATATATAGACTGATAGATAGATAGAATGATAAATAGAATGATAAACAAGTTGATAGTTAGATTGATAGATAGATCATTAGATAGATTGATAATATATTTATAGATAGATTTATAAACATTTTGATAGACATAGATATAAAGAGAGATAGATAGTTAAATATATAGACAAATAAATTGATAGATAATTAGATAGTTAGATAGTAAGATAGATAGACAAATATATGAATAGATACATAAATAGATTATTAGAAAGAAAGATATATATATATATATATATATATATATATATATATATATATATATGTATGTATGTATGTATGTATGTGTGTGTGTGTGTGTATATGTATATAGATAGATATATATATATAGACACAAAATAGACAAAAAGGTAGATAAATAAATAGACAGATAGATATACAGATAGATAGATAGATAGATTAATTGATTGATAGAAAGATTAATAGATAGATAGATATACAAAAATATAGATAGATAGATAGATGGATGGATAGATGGATATACATATAGATTTACAAATAGATAAACAAATAGATAAACAAATAGATAGATAGATAGAAAAATATATAGACAAATAGATTTACATATAGTTAAATAGATAGATAGATAGATAGATAGACTGATAGATAGACTGATAGATAGATAGATAGTTATTTAGATAGATATATTGATGCATAGCTATTTAGTGAGATATATTGATTGATATATATATATATATTAATTGATAGATTGATAGATAGATTGATAAACTGATTAAAGACACATTAATACATAGAATAATAGATAGTTTAATAGATAGATAGATAGTTACATAGATTGATTGTTTAATAGATAGATAGATAGATTGATTGATTGATTAATAGATAGATAGATAGAAAAACAAATAGATAGATAGATAGTATATACATAGTTAGACAAATAAATATATAGATATATAGACAGATAGATAGACAGATAGATATACTTATAGATAGTCATATTTAAAGGCAGAAAGATAGATAGATAAATAGATAGATTGGTTGATTGATAGATAGATAGTAGATTGATAAATAAATAAATAGACAAATATATAGATATATAGAAATCTAGATGGATGGATAGACATATAGATAAAAAATACATATATAGAAAGATAGATACATACATAGAAAGATAGACAGACAGATAGATAGATAAATAGATAAATTATTAAATAGATAGATAGATTATTAGATAGATACATAGGCTAAAAGATAGATAGATAGATAGATAGATAGATAGATAGATAGACAGATAGATAGACATATAGATAGCCAGATAGATAGCCAGATAGATAGCCAAATAGATATCAAAATAAATAAATATATATATAGACAAAAAGATAGATTGATAAATGGATAGATAGATTAATTGATATAAGGGTAGACAGATTGATAGACTTATAAATTACATATAGATAAACACATAGAGAAGGAGAGATAGATAGATAGATAGATATATAGATAAATATACATATATATAAACAAATAGATAGACAAATAGATAATCATTTAAATAAATAGATACACAGACAACTAGGTATGCAGATAGTCAAGCAGGTAGACAGTTAGGTAGGCAGATAGAGAGTCAGGCAGGTGGGAAGATAGAATGATAAATAGTTTGATAGACTTATAGATAGGCAATCATACAAACAAATAAACAGACAGACAGACATATAGTTAGATAGATAGTTTGTTAGACATAATGATAGATAGATTGATAGATTGAAAGATAGATTGATTGATTGACATATTGATCATATTGATAGACAGATAGATAGATAGTTAATTAGATTGAATCATAGAAATAAAGATAAATAGATTTGTTGGTAATGCTGCTCTAGGCTTATAGTATGGACTTGGTATTTTAACTATTGTGAGAATTTAATTATTTAATTAATTTTCATGTTTCATATATATAATGTCTTTGAATGATATTTTTAATTATTCTAAATATCCCAAATTGGTTTTTATTATGAGAATAATAATGAATTAAGATTAGTATAAAGTTTGATTGCTATTCATGTGATTAATATGTGTATGATATACAATTTAAATTTATATCTATTTGCTTAGAATAAATTTTGAATAGCCCCATCTTGAAATTAATACATGGTTCAAAGTCATAATTTAATCTCTAATAGTTGCATCATTAAAATCCTATGACTTGAGATTGCATTATTTCTTAACATAAAGAATATTATGCTTTGATATAATCAACGTTGTCTTTAACCAAATGACTATAAATATTATACTTGAAGATAATATGAATTATGATGTTAGATATAAATATTTCAAAATAGAATTTGTCCCTCTTATTATATGAGAGATACATTTGGGGCCCTTCTACAATTGAGACTGAGAAATGCATGACTATGCTCATATAAATTGATGAAGATTAATGTAATTTTTTTAGTCTCTCTAATTGAGTCTTGTGTAATCAAAGATAGTGTGATATAAGGTTAACAATTTTCATATCTTATATTCTATCAAGATATCGTGAAATAAAATGATTGTCATTAACAATATTAAGGTTGCCTCGAATCATGAGTTTTTCATTTAATTTGAGCTGTCATAATATCTTGCTAGAGGTCACTTATGACTTGTTGGATCAAAATATGAGATAGGCCTACTGCCAAAATTAATTAAACCTATAGGGTCACACATTAAGAATTAATAATAATGGTTTTGGTTTTTGACTCTCTGTATTAATTTAAAATAATAAGATTATTTTAAATTATAAATAACAATTAGTTTTTATTAAATTTTGAAATAGTTTAAATTCTTGATTTAAATAAATAATAAATCTGTTATATTTTCTTAATGGAAAAAAAAATAATCAGTAAAGGGTTTTTTAAAAAAGTTAAAAATATAATAATATATAAATTTGATTCCTTATCTGATAACGATTTGAATTTAAATTGTTCTTATTTAAAAGAGTTTTAAATATATAATAATATAATATTCATTTATGACTTAAATGCTAGCAGACACACACACACACACACACACACACACAGAGGTGCGAGACATATATGGTGGTAACCATCATCTTATTCTTAGAGAATAACCAAAACATAGAGAATGAAAAGAAAAACCAAAATTTTGTTGTAAGAAGATGAATATAAACTAGCGTTCAATAAGATCGTTTATTATTTGATCATGAGTGTATACATGGAAAAGGTGATTACTTTTCACTAAGGCATCATCTTTGAAGATCTAAATAAACCAAGGCCAAGAAAGATATATAGAAAGATAGAGAGATAAATAGAGAGATAGACATATAGATAGGCAGATAGATAGAAAGAAATAAAAATTGGTAGTAAAATAAATAGATTGATAAATAGGTTTATACATATATTGATAGATAGATAGAGAGACAGATAGATAGATAAATAGATAGATATATTTATTTATAAATTAATAGATAGTTAGATTGATAGACATATTTATAGACAAATTTATAGAGAGATTTATAGGCATATTGATAGATAGATAAATAGAAAAAATAGATTGACGAATAGATAGACAAATAGATAGAATAATTAATAGATTATTAGACTGATAAATAGACTAATTTATAGACAGACAAACATATAAGATGATAAATTAATAAATAGATAGATAGATAAAAAAATAAATAGATAGATAGATAAAAAAATAAATAGATAGATAGATAGATAAAAAAATAAATAGATAGATAGATAGACAACAAAATAAACAGATAAATAAATAGATAGACATACATATAAATAGATATATTGATATACAATTAATAGACAAATAGACAAACATATATATATATATATAGACAAATAGATTGACATATAGATAGAAAGAAAGAAAGATAGATATATAGATAAAAAGATAGATAGAATGATAGATTGATAGACAGAGAGATAAATAGATAGATAGAAATATAGATAGATAGATAAATAGATATATAGAAAATAGATAGGCAAATAGATAGACAGATAGATAGACATATAGATTAACAAATTATTAGCATGAAATATAGATAGATTAATAGGCAGACAGAAAGAAAGATAGATAAAAAAAGATATCTAGATAGAAAGATAGAAAAATAGATCCACACAAAGATATATATAGATAAAAAAGAGATATACATATAAAGATACAAATAATAGACAAATAGATAGTCATATATATAGATAGAGAAATAAATAGAGAAATAGATGAACAGATAGAAAAATAGAAATATAAATAGATAGATAGAAAAGTAAATAGAAAGAAAGTTAAATAGATAGACACATAGATAAACATGTAGATAAACAAATAGATAGACAAAAAAAGACAAATAGATATTCAAATAGATAGATAGACAGACAGATAGATATAGAGAATGATAGATAGATATATAGATAAAAAGAAAGAAAGACATATATAATGTAGATAGATAAATATATAAATAGATAGAAAGACATATATGTAGATAAATAGATAGATAGATAAATACACTTAAAGATATATAGGTAGATACATAGATAGATAGACACATATATAGATAGATAAATAAATAAACAGATAGATAATCATATAGATAGAATGATAGATATATAAATTGAAAGGAAGAAAGAAAGAAAGATAGATAGATATAAAGTTTGATAGATTGATTAATAGATTGATTGATAGATATATTAATAGATATATTAATAGATAGATTAATAGATAGATTAATAGATAAATTGAAAGACAGATTAATATATAGATTCAGAGATAGATTGATAGACATTTTGCTAGACAGATTGATAAATAGATTGATAGACAAAAAGATAGATAGATTGATATATAGATATATAGATAGAAAATTAGATAGACAAATAGATAGACATAAAGATACATAGATAATTAGAGAGATAGATAGAAAGTTTATTTGACATATAGATAGATAGATAAACATTAAGATAGATAGATAGATATACAAATAGATAGATAGAAAGATAGAAAGAAACTTATACATATAAATACATAGGATAGATTGATATATTGATAAATAGACAAATAGATATATAGACAGATAGACAGATAGATAAATAGATAGATAGATGGGCATATAGATGTACTGAAAGATATATAGATAGATAGGTAGATAGATTGATAGATATATAGATAGATATATAGACAAATAGATAGACAGATAAATAGATAGATCGATAGATTGATAAATAAAATTGATTTAAAGATTAATAGGTAGATTAATATATAGATTATTAGAAAGATTGATATATAGATTGATAGAAATTTTGGAAGGCAGTTAGATAGATAGATTCATAAATAGATTGATCGATAGATTGATCAATATAATTATAGATAGATTGATTGATTGATTGATTGATAGATAGATATATTAATAGATAGATTAATAGACAGATATATATAGATTGATAGAGAAATAGATAGATAGATAAATATATAGATAGATTGATTAATTTAAAGATAGATAGGTAGAAAGATAGACAGACAAATAGATAGATAGATAGATATATAGATATAAAGATTAAACAAATAGATAGATAGATAAACATATATATAGACAAACAAATAGATAGATAAAAAGAAATATGCATAGATAGTTAGATAGAAAGATATATGGATAAATAGACATATAGCTATGTAGACAGATAGACAGACAGACAAACAGAAAGATAGATAGATAGGTATTCATATAGATAGATAGACAGATATATAGATATCAAATGGATAGTTAGAAAGATTGGATAAAAAATTGATAGATTGATAGATATATTAAAAGATAGATAGAAAGATAGGTAGACAAATAGATAGATAGGTTTATAAAAAGATTAATAGATAGGCAGATTGATAGAAAAATTGATAGACAAATCTATAGTGATATTGATAGACAGATAAATAGACAAATATGTTGACAAATGGTTAGATATAAAGATTACCATATTATTAAACTAATAGATAGACTAATTTATAAGCATACAGATAAATAGATAGATAGATAGATAAAAAATAGATGTATAGAAAGTTAGACAAAAAGAAAAATAGATAGATAAACATATAGATAGACATATTGATAGATAGATAGATAGATATACAAATAATAGACAAACACATATATATATATATATATATATATATATATATACAGGTAGATAGTCTAATACATAGACAAATATATATACAAATAGATTGACAAATAGATGGATAGATTGTTGATTGACTGATAGATTAATGGATAGATAGATAGATAGACATATAGATATATAGATAAATAGACAGATTGAATGATAGATAGATAGGCAGATAGACAGACAGACAGATAGATAGGCAGATAGACAGACAGATAGATAGGCAGATAGACAGACAGATAGATAGATAAATAGATATATAGATAGATTGATATTTAAATAGATAGATAGATAGATAGGTAGGTAGATATATATATATATATATATATATATATATATATATATATATATATATATATATATATATATCTGTATATATATAGGAAAAATGATAAATAGATTGATAGATAGGTTGGTAGATAGATAGATAAAAAAATAGATAGATAGATATATAGATTAATTAATTGATATTTAGATAGATAGATACATAAAAAACAGATTGACATATAGATACTCAGATATATAGACAAATAAAATGCAAATAGATATACATATATATAGATAGATAAATACACAAATAGATAGACAAATAGATAAACAATTAGAAAGATATATAAATAAATAGATATATATATAGTTAGAAAGTGGATAAATAGATAAATAGATAGATAGATTCAAAACAAATAGATAGATAGATAGATAGACATAAAGATAGACATAAAGATAGACAAGTAGATAAATAGATAGAAAGATAGACAAATAAAAGAGAAATAAACATACATATATATCGACAGATAGATAGAAAAATAGATATACAAATAGTTAAAAGATTGATAGATATATATATATATATACCAAAATATAGATAGATAGATTGATAGCTTGATAGATAGGTAAGAAAGACATATAGAATGATCGATAGATAGATAGATAGATTGATTGATTGATAGAGAAATAGATATATAAATAGATAGATAGGTAGATAGGTGGATAGATAGATAGACTGAAAGTTATACATATAGATAGAAACATAGATAGACACATAGATAGATAGATAGACAAATAGATAGATGGACAAATAGATAGATATAGATAGATAGAATGATTGATAGATATGTAGGTAGATAGATAGATAGATAGATATAAAGATAGATAAATAGATAGAAATATTGATCGACAAATTGATAGATAGATTAATAAATAGATAGATAGACAGATTGATTGAAACATTGATAGATAGATTAATAGACAAAGAGATAGATAGATTGATATATACACAGATATAAAGAACTATAGATTAATATATAGATAGAAAGATTGATATATATATATATAGATAAATTTATAGCAAGATTATTAAACATATAGATGGATAAATAGATGGATAGATAGATAGATAAATTAAGATAGAGAAATAGAAAATTAGAGAGATTGAAAGAGAGATAAATAGAGAGACATATAGATAGACAAATAGATATATAAAAAGATAGAAAAATACATATACATATAAATAGATAGGATATATATATATATATATATATATATATATATATATAGACAGATAGATAGTTAGTTAGTTAGATATATAGGCAGTTAGAGAGATAGAAAGAAATATAGATAGATAGTTAGATTTATCGATAGATATATTGATAGATAGATAGAAATATTGATAGACAAATAGATAGGCAATTTTGATTGATAAATAGATAGACAGACATAAAGATAGGTAGAATAATAAATAGACTGATTAAAAGATATATTAAGAGACAAATTGATAGATATATTAATAGATAAATTAATATGTAGTTTGATAGATAGATTAATAGATAGATTGATAGATAGATTGATAGACATTTTGATAAATAAATAGATTGATTGATTGATAGACAAAAAGATAGATAGATTGATAAATTAATATATAGATAGATAGATAGAATAATACATAGATTATTAGAAAGATAGATAGATAGATTATTAGACAGATAGATAGATAGACATTAAGATAAATAAAAAATAAATAGATAGATAGACAAATTGATAGAAAGATAGATAGACTGATAGATTGATAAATATTTAGACATATAGATAAGCAAATAAATAAATAGAAAGATAGATATACATATAGATAGATAGGATAGATAAATATGTTGATAGATAGATAGATAGGCAGATAGATAGCTAGAAAGATATAAATATAAATATAAATATATATATATATATGTATGTAGATAGATCGATATATATATAGAAAGATATATAGAAAGATTGAAAGACAAATAGATAGACAGATTGAAAGATAGATAGACATATAGATTAGAAGATTGATAAATAAATATATTGAAAGATTAATATGTAGATTGATATATTGATTAAAAGACTGATCGATAGAAAGATGAATAGATAAATTGAATGAAAGATAAATAGATTGTTTGTTAGATAGATTGATAGTTCAATTGATAGATAGATTATTATCTAGATTAATAGACATATATAGAAAGATTGATTGAGAGATAGATAGACAGATAGATAAATAAATAGTTAAATAAATTGACAGATATATCGATAGAAAGATTGATAAATAGAAATAATGATAGACAGATTGATATACAGATTGATAGATATATTAATAGATAGATTAATAGAAAATTGATAGATAGATTAATAACTAGATTGAAACCAGATTGATAGATAGATTGAAAGATAGATGGATAGGCAGATTGATGATTGATTGAAAGACAGACAAATAGATTAATAGATAGATAGATAGAGAGATAAAAGTTAATTTATTTTTATATATAGATAGGCTGAGAGATAGACTATTAAATAGATAGATAGTTAGATAGGCAGAAAGAAAGACAGATATATAAGAATATAGTTAGATAGATAGATAGATAGACATAATTATAGATAGAAAGTTATATAGATAGATAAGAAATAGACAAATAGATAGGTACATAGATAGATAGTTAGATAGAAAGATAGATACATTAATTGATTGATAGATATATAGATAGGTAGATAGATGGATAGATATATAGATATATAAATAGATAGACAAATATCTTGATAGACACATAGATAGACAAATTGATATACAAATAGACTGATGTAGAGACTATTAGATAGATAATTTTATAGACAAATTGTTAAATAGATTGATAGATAAAACATATATAGATTGATAGACATATTGATAGACACATATATAGATAGATAGTTAGACAAATTGATAGATATATTGATAGACAGATTAATAGACAGACAGACAGAGAGATAGAGAGATAGACACACAATTACAAAGATAGATAGATAGATAGATAGATCTATACACAGATAGATAGAGAGATTGATAGACATAATTATAAATAAATTTATAGATAGACTAATAGTCATATTGATAGATAGATTGATAGATAGATAGATTGATAGATTGATAAACATATAGATAGATGTATAAATAATCATATAAATAGATAGATAGACATATAGATAAAAAGATTAATATATAGGTAGATTGATAGATAGATATATGGATAGATAAAGACATAGATAGAAATATATATATATATATATATATATATACGCACACACATATAGCTAGACTGATAATAGAAACAGATATAGATAGATAGATAGTTTGTTAGTTATTTAGTTAGATAAAAAGATTGATAATTAGATAAATATATAGATAGATAAAAAATTAGATAGACAGATAGATACATATTAATTTAGACAGATAGATAGATATATAGATAGTCAAATAGATAGAAAGATTGATCGACAGATTAATAGTCAGGTTTATAGACTTATTAATAGATAGATTGAAAGAAATATTGATAGATAGATTGAAATAAAGATTGATAAAAAGATTGATAGGCAGATTGATTTATAGATTAATAGATAGAGTGATAGATAGATTGATAGTCAGATTGATAGACATATTAAATGATAGATGTGATAGACAGATTGAAAGATATATTGATAGATTAATTGATATATAGATTGGTAGACATATTAATAAATAGTTAATAGACACATATAGATATATTTATAAAAAGAAAGATAGATGGATAGATAGAAAGATATATAGATAGATAGACAAATAGATTGAGTGATTGAAAGACAAACAGATAGATAGATTGATTGATAGATAAAAGAGTGTTTATTTTATATATAGACAGACAGATAGATAGAAAAATAAATTGATAGATAGTTAGATAGGCATAAAGAAAGAAAGATAGATAGGCAGATAGTTAAATAGATAGATAGACATAAATATATATAGAAAGTTATATAGATAAAAGGTTATATAAATAGATATGTAGATAGATAGATACTTAGATAGAAAGGAAGAAAAAAGATAGATATACATATAGATGGATCGATAGATGGCTATATAAATAGATAGAAAAATATCTAGGCATAAACATAGATAGTCAAAAAGATATACAAATAGACTGACATAGAGATTATTAGATAGATAATTTCATAGACAAATAGTTAAATAGATTAAGACAAAACATAGATAGATTGATACACATATTGTGATAGATATGTAGATAGATAGATAGTTAGACAAATGATAAATATATTGATAGACAGATGATAGATAGAGAGATAGTGAGACAGAGAGATAAATAGATAGATAGATATATACAAAGATAGATAGAGTGAT
>JAREIK010003006.1:0-47500 GCA_029783825.1 Sapria himalayana
AGGTCTATTATCTATCAATTTTTATAACTATCTATCTTTCTATATGTCTATTTTTCTATTAGTCTATCTAAGTATTTCTCTATTAGTCTAACTTTAGATATCTCTATCTATCTGTGTTCATATCTCTTTGTATCTATTTATCTATCTATCTATATCTATATATATCTATCTGCCTATGTTTATCTATCTATTATTTATTAATCTATCAATCTATCTATCTGTCAATCTATCTATCTATCTTTCTGTTTGAATATTTTTCTATCTATTTATTAGTCTATCTGTATATCTATCAATCTATCAAACTATATATTTATCTATCTATCTAACTATCTATATATATATATATATATATCTAGCAATTTGTCTATCTATATATCTATCATTCTATGTATCTTCTTATCTATCCATCTATCTATCTAGATATCGATCTATCTTTCTTTCTATCTATCTATTTGATTTACAATGTATCTTTGTATCTATCTATCTAACTGTATGTATATTTATCAAAATGTATATGTATCTTTCTAGCTTTCTATCTATCTGTTAATCTTTGAATGTGTATATAATTGTACCACTTTATTTATCTATCTATCTATCTATAAAACTATATATTTATCAATCTAATATATGTTAATGTGTATATCTATCTATCTATTTATCGATTTTCTATTTGTCTATTAGTCATTCTATATCCCTAAATATATATCTATTTACTATATATATTTTATATCGTTCTATCTATGTATTGTCATTCTTTTATCTATATATCTATCTATTTGTCTATCATTCATCAATATATTTGTATATCTATATAATATCTATTTATCTTCTATCTATTATCTATATGTCTATCTGTCGATCTGCCTATCTATCTATTTTTCTATCTATCTATCTATCTACATTTCTAAATATTTGTCTATATATTTATCTATCTATTTAACTATCTATCTATCAATCATATCTGTCTATTTTTCCATATTTCAATCTATTTATTTGTCTATATGTGTACCTATCTATATGTCTATATAATGATAAGTATATCAAACTATTTTTATCTGTCTATCTATCTATCTGGTTATCTATCTATCTATTAATCTATCTATATATCTATCTATCTATCTATTATCTTTCTATCTCTCTATCTTTCTATCTTTCTATCTATCATTTAGTCTATCAGCCTATTAATTTATGAGTCTATGTGTCTATCTATCTTTCTTTGTATTTTAGTTGATTAGTTTTTGAGTCTATGTGTCTATCTATATATTTATCTATTTATATGTCTATCTATTTATATGTTTAATTGTAAATATTTCTATCTATATATATGTCTATCTATTTATCAAACTATCTATCTATCTATCAACTTATCGATCTATTTGTCTATTTACCTATCTCTCTATATCTCTATCTGTATAAGTGTATATCTATCTGTCTTTCTATTTGTTTATATTTCTCCGTGCCTATCTATCTATCTATTTATCATTATCTCCGTCTATTTATAGAAATGTCTAACTATCTTTTTGTCTACCATTCTATATATATATATTCATATGTCTATCTGTCTATATATATTATCTATTTATCTATCTATATATCAATATGTCTTTCTATCTATAATGTAATCTATCTTATTATCATTATATGTATCAATTATTATTCTATATTTCTTTCTATCTATCTATTTATCTATATGTTTATATGACTATATATCAATATATCAATCAATCAATCAATCAATATGTCTATCTATATGTCTATCTATCTATCTATCTAATTCTTTATTCATCTAGTTGTCTAACTGTCTAACTATTTATCTATCTATCTATCTAAGTATCAAACTATATATCTATCTATTAATCTATTAGAATAATTATCTATTTGTCTATATATCTATCTTACTATTTATCTATCTATGTCTAACTATCTATCTCTTGTCTGTCTATTTATCTCTTTATTTGTCTATTTATCTATCTTTTTATCTTTATATCTATTTATATATCTATTTGTCTATTTGTCTATGTCTGAATATATTATATGTTTAACTATCTATCTAACTATATGTCTTTGAGATTATGTGTCTACATGTTTATGTGCCTATGTCTATTTGTCTATATGTCTATCTATCTATCTATCTATCTATCTATCTTTTGCTATATCTATCTATCTTTCTATATATCTTTATATGTGTTTATATTTTATTTCTATATCTATCTATTAATCTATATATCAATCTGTTAATCTATATATCTACCTATATTTTTATTTATCTATCTGTCTGTCTGACTATTTATCTATATGTTTATCTATTTATTTACCTATCTTTCTATCTATATATCTATTTTTTATCTATGTATCTATATAAATATTTATCTTCCTATATGCATATCTATCTTTGCTTCTATAAATTTTTTTATCTCTCTAACTATCTAACTATCTATTTGTATGTCTATTTGTCTATCGATCTATCTATCCATCAATTTTTATATTTATTATATGTCTATCTATATGTCTTTATATCTATCTATCAATATGTCTATCTATATGTCTATATAATTATCTATCTATATGTCTATCTAGTTGTCTATCTATATGTCTATCTATTTGTCTATGTATCTATCTATCTACCTTTCTTTCTATCTATTTGTATATCTATTTTTCTATCTATCTTTGTATCTTTTTATTTATATATCTATTTATTTATCTATCTATCTAAGTTTTTGTGTATCTATAAGTTTATCTATATGTTTATCCGTCTGTTTATCTTTCTATCTATCTGTCTATCTATTCTTTTATCTATGAGTCAATCTTTCTGTCTATCTATATGTATATCTATCTATCTTTGTATCTTTCTATATATTTTTCTGTCTGTCTATTATCATCAATCTATCTATATATCTATCTGTCAAAATATCTATCTATCTATTTGATTATCTATTTGACTATCCATCTATCTCTCTACCTCTCTATCCATCTATTTGTCTATCATTGAATCTTTCTTTCAACCTATCTATTAATTTTTAAATCAAACGATCTACTTTTCTATCTATAAAACTATCTATAATTCTTTCTATCAATTTTCAATCTCTTTATAAATCTATCTATAAAACTATCTATTAATTTGTCTACTTTTCTATCTATCTATATATCTATCTATCTCTATATAAATCTATTTATCTATCTATCTGTCTATCTATCTATCTATCTACCTATATTTGTATCTTTCTATCTATCTATCTATATTTCAATCTATCTATCTATCAAGTTATCCATCTATCTATCCATCTATATATCCGTCTATCTATCCATCTATCTATCCATCTATCTATCCATCTATCTATATGTCTATCTATCCATCTATCTATCTATCTTTCTATTTGACTTTCTATTAGTCTATTTATTTGTCTCTTTATTTAAGTATTTATATGTCTATCTATCCATCTATCTATCATTTCGTCTCTCTATCTATTTATTTATCTATCGATCTATTTATGTATCAATCTATCTAACTATCTATTTATTTGTTTATTTAACTATCTATCAATTTATCTATCTATCTACATATATATTCGTCTATCTATTTGTCTATCTATCTCTCTACCTATCTGTCTATCTATCTATCTATCTATCTATTTGACTATCTATCTAACTATCTATCTGTCTATAAATCTATCAAACTATTTATTTGTCTATCTAACTTTTTATCCATCTATCTATATATATATTTGTTTATCTATCAATATATTTATCTTTCTATCTATCTATTTAAACGTCTATCTATCTATATGTCTATATATCTATCTAGTTATAATCTTTCTCCATATCTATCTATCTGTTAGTCTATCTATCTATCTATATATCTATAAATATATCATTCTATCTATCTATCTATATATCTATAAATCTATCATTTTATCTATCTATCTATCAAACAATATATTTGTCAAAATATTTGTATATATTATGTATATCTTTATATCTATCTATCTATTTACTATCTTTCATTCTATCTATCTGTCTATTAATCTATCTATCTATCTTTTTGTCTATCTATATAACAATCTTTCTATTTATTTATCTATTTGTCTCTCAATCTTTTGATCTAACTATATATCAAAATATCTATCTATCTGTCTGTATGTATGTATATCTTTCTATCTATCTATCTATTTATCTTTCTATTATTCTAGTTGTCAGTCTATCTATCTTTATTTTTGACTTTCTATTTGCCTATGTATCTAACTATTTATATGTCTGTCTATCTGTCTTTTTATCTATCTATCTATCGTTAAGTCTATATTTATATCTATTTATATACTTATCTACTATCTATCTATCTTACTTTCTATCTATTTGTCTATCTATTTGTATAAATATATGTTTTTCTATCAGTTTGTCTATCTATCAATCTACTAATCTGTATATTTGTGTGTCTATATGTCTGCCTATCAATTTATATATGTATGTCAATCTGTCTATCTGTCTGTCTATCTATCTGTCTATCTATTAATCTATCTATATATATGTTTGTCAGTTTATCTATCAATCTAATTATCTATCTTTCTATCTTTAGTTGTCTATCAATTTGTATAATATATGTTTGTCTATCTGTTTGTCTATTTATCAATCTACTAATCTATATATTTGTGTGTCTATCGGTCTGCCTATCTATTTATATATTTAAGTTTATTTGTTTATCTGTCTGTCTATATATCTGTATATCTATTAATCTATCTTTTATCTGTTTGTCGATTTATCTATCAATTTAATTATCTATCTTTCTATCTCTCTAGCTGTCTATCAATCTATCTCTCTATCTATCTACCTATATATCTATCTATCTATGTATCAATTTATCTATCTATCTATCCATGTATCCATCTATTTTTCTATCTATCTGTCTATCTATCTATCTATATGTCTATGTATCTATCTATCTATATATCTGTCTATCTATGTATTTATATTTATATATATATATCTATCTATCTATCTATCTATATATTTGACTATCTACATATCTATCTATTTGTCTATCTATCAGTCAATCTATCTATCTATCTATCTATCTATTAGTCCATCTATCTATCTATCCATCTATCTATCTATATGTCTATCTATTGGTATTTCTTTCTATGTCTATCTATCTATCTATTTATCTATCTACCTATCTATCTATCTGCCTGTCTATCTATCTTTCTATATATCTATCTATCTTTCTATCTATCAATCTATCTATATATCTCATATATCTATCTATCTATTTATTTGTCTATCTATATGTCTATCTATTTGTGTATCTATCAATATATCAATCAATTTGACTTTTATTTATCTATCTATCTTTTTGTCTATTTATCATTTTATTTAATGTTTATCCATGTGTCTATTTATCTAACTATTTGTCTATCTTTTTTGTCTATCTTTATGTCTTTGATCTGTCTATCTATTAGTCTATCTTTCTGTCTATCTTTATATTTATCTATGTATCTATATGTATATCTACATGCATATCTATCTATATATCTATATATCGATCTGTCTATCTATTTATCAATCTCTCTAAATATATATGTGTCTAATAATCTATTTTTCTATCTATTTGTCTATCAATCTATCTGTCTATCAATCTATCTCTCTAACTATCTATCTATACTCTTTGTATCTATCTATTTATCTATCAATCTGTCTATTTAACTATCTATCAATGTGTCTATTAATTTATCTATCAATTTGTCTATTAATCAATCTACGAATCTATCTATTAATCTATCAATAAATCTCACTATCAATCTCTCTATAAATCTGTCTATCAATCTCTATATAAATCAATTTATCTATGTGTCTATCTATTTATATAATGATCTACCTATCTATCTTTCTTTCTTTCTATCAATCTATTAATCTTTCAATTAATCCTTCTATCTATCCATCTATAGATAGTTTTATCTATTCATGTATTTATTGGACTATTTATCCATTGATATATATGTCTTTATATTTGTCTTTCTATGTGCCTATTTATTTATATATTTTTTTGTCTGTCTATATTTCTATCTATCTATCTATCTATCATTCTATCTATTTCTTTATCTATCTATCTATTTGTGTGTGTATATATATATCTATCTATATGTCTCTCTATATATTTATCTATCTATCTATATATCTTTCCATCAATCTATCGATATATATTTCTATCTTTCTATCAATATATCTATCTATATATCTATTTATTTTTCTATCTATATGTCTATCTATTTTCCTATCTATCTATTTATCATTCTATCTTTTTAACTAAATATCTATCTATTTATCTATATGTTTATCTATCTATCTATCAACCTCTCTTTCTACCTATATATCTATCTATCTATGTGTACATACATACATATATATATATATATATGTCTATATATTTTTTTTATTTATTATTCTATCAATCAATATATTAATCTGTCTTTCAATTTGTCTATCAATCTATCTATCAATTTAATAATTAATTTGTCTATCAATCTAGCAACCTATCTTTCTATATATTGGTCTATTCATTTATCTATTTATCTCTCTATATATCTCCATATCTGATTATCTATCTAATTATCTTTTTATCAATCCATCTATCTTTCTATCTATTTATTAATTCATTTATCTCTCTATATAACTATCTAATCATGTATCTATTTGTCTATCTATCCATCTATATATCCATCTATATATTGATCTATCTATCCATCTATCTATAAGTCTATCTATTTATCTATCTATATTTCTATATGTCTTTTGATTTTTCTATCTATCTATCTATCTATCTTTATATCTAACTTTCTATTTGCATGTCTATTTGTCTATCTATATGTCTGTCTACATATCTTTTTATCTAACTGACTATAAGTTTATCAATCTTAATGTCTATCTATTTGTCTATCTGTTTATCTATTAATTTGTTTATCTCTTTGACTAAATGTTTGTATATATGTCTGCCTCTCTATCTTTCTAATTGTTTTTCTATCTATCTATCTCTCTATTTAACTGTCTAACTATATGTCTGTCTATCTATCTATCTATTTATTTATCGATCTATCTGTCTATCTATCCATATATCAATCTATATATTTATCTATCTATTAGCTATATATTAGTCTATCTATTTGTCTATCTATCTATCTATATATTTATCTATCTATCTATATATCTATCTTTCTTTCTTTTTATCTATATATATGTCAATCTATCTATATATCTATCTATTTGTCTATCTATCTCTCAATATGTCTATCTATCTATCTATTTATATCTCTTCCTATTTGTCTATCTATGTATCTATCTATCTGTTTTTTTGTCTATATATTAATATGTTTATCTATTTGTCTCTGTATCTATCTATATATTTGTCTATATATCTATATATCTATCTATCAATCTGTATATATCTTTATATATCAATCTATCTAATACTTTATATCAATCAATCTATCTATCTATCTTTTAATATATCAATCAATCTTTCTATCAATTTGTGTATCAATCTATCTCTCAATCTATCTATAAATCTTTTTATCTTTCTATATATCTATCAATTTCTCTATCTATCTATGTATCTACCTATCTATATTTCAATTTATATTTCTATCTATATATCTATTTATTTATCTATCTATATGTCTATCTATCTATTTATCTCTCCATCAATCTATTCATCTATCTATTTGTCAATATATCCTTCAATCATCCATCTATCTATCCATCTAACTATCTATCTATTAATCTATTTTCTTATCTATATATCTAACTATCTATTTTTCTTTATTTCTGTCTATCTATTTGTCTATCTATATATCTTTCTATTTGTCTTTCTATCTCTCTTTCTATTTGTTTGACTATCTATCTATCTATCTATCTATATATCTATCTGTCTGTCTATTTGTTTATCTGAGTATTTGCCTATCAATCTATATATCTCTATGTCTATCTAACTTTCTATCTATCTATCTATCCATCTATATGTTTGTTTATATGTCTATCTATCAGTATGTCAATTTGTCTATATATCTTTTTATCTATATGTATGTCTATCTTTTTGTCTATTTATCTATCTATTAATCTTTCTATCTTTCTATATGTTTCTCTATCTGTTTATATGTCTATCTTTATGTTTATTTATATATCTGTCTGTCTATTTGTTTGTCTATCTTTCTCTATAACTATATGTATATATATCTATTTATCTATGTGTCTATTTATCTATCTTTCTGTCGATATATCTATCTTTCTATATATCTATCAATTTGTCTATCTATCCATATATCTATCTTTCTATTTTTTTAAAAGGTTTGTTTTATTATTATGCCCTCTCTTTTGGCGGAGGAATACCATTTGTACAAACTAATACTACCCTTTTCCCATTTACACCCCTTCTCAAAGATGAAAGATTAAGCCTAGCTCTATGAATTTATACTTTTGACTCTCTTAATTTAAATATGCATTATGAAGAATGTTTGCTAGTTTTGATGCACTTTTCTGGACTATTTTGTTCAAGCTATGTTTGTAATCTTTTCCTGCCTTTCATAACTTTATTTGGCTTTTTGAATTTGATAACTTTACTTTTTCAACATCACCTTCGCTGCTCCATATACCTTGGCTTTTTGTTGACCGTTCGCCCCGATGATTCCTTACCGAGCCCCCCTACTTGACAGGTCTCCTTGGTGCTTGGAGGTGTATATTCAGACTCTTTCTTTATCTATCTTTCTATTGATATATCTATCTATCTATATATCTATCAATTTGTCTATCTATCTATCCATCATTTTATTTGAATATTTATCTTTCTATTTGCCTGTCTATCAGTCTATCTATCTATATATCTATCTTTCAATCTATATTTTATCTATATGTCTATCTATCTATCTATCTTTTCGACTATCTATTTATCAATCAATCTATCTATTTATCAATCTATCTTTTTATCTATCTATCTATCTTATATCTATCTATTTATCTATCAATATATTTGTCTATCCTTGTATCACTCTCTCTATCTATCTTTCTATCTAGCTGTTTATTTATTTGTCTATTGATCTATCTATTAATCTGTCTAGTATTTGTATATCTAGTTATCATTCAATGTGACTTTCTATCTATCTAATAATCTATCTATCTATGTATCAATCTGTCTAACTATATGTCAATCTATATGTCTATCTATCTGTCTATCTATTTGTCTAGATATCAGTTTATCTATTTATCAATTTATCTATATATCAATCTATCTATTTATCTATCTATCTGTAAATCTATCTGTCTATCTATCGATCTAACTATCTTTCTAACTATCTATCTATCTATTTATCTATCTATATAACTATTTCTTTTTCTATCTTTCTATATCTTTTTTTCTTTATTTATGTATATATCGATCTATTTATCTATCTAATTATCCTACTATCTATCTATTAATCCATATGCCTATCAAATAATCTATCTATTTGTCTATTTATCTATCTAATTATATAACTATCTATCTATATGTCTAACTATCAAAATATCTTTCAATATATTTTTTAGTTTATCTATATATTTATCTATCTATCTTTCTATCTCTCCATCTATCTGTTTATCTATCTGTCTATCTATATATCTATCTATATGACTATATATCTGTCTTATCTATCTTTATATCAATTTATCTATCAATTTGTCTAACTATCTATCAATCTATGTATATATCATCTATCGATCTATCTTTATATTTTTGTGTATATTTTTCTATCTATTTGACTATCTATCTATCTATTTTTATGTCTATCTATTTGTCCATCTATCTATCTTTCTGTCTTCCATTCTATCTATATATATGTCTTTCTATTTTCCTATCTATCATCTATATATTTATAAATATATTTGTCTCTCTATATGTCTTTCTTTATGTATATCTATCTGTCTATCAATCTGTCTATGTATCTATCTATCAATATTTATATATATCTAGTGATCTATCTATATATGTGTCTATCTATTTGTCTATGTATCTAGCAATCTATATATCTATCTTCTATCTATATGTTAATCTATCTATTTAACAATTAGTATATCTATTTAATAATCAATCTGTCTATATATTTATTTGTCTCTCTTTCTATCTATTAATATATCCATCTAACTATCTATCTATTGATCTATCAATCAATTTTCTATCTATCTTTCTAACTATCTATCATTTTATATGTCTATTTATCTATCTATATGTAGATGTATCTATTTATCTATCTATCTATCTAATTATCTATCATCTTTTTGTCTATCTTTATGTCTATCTATGTGTCTATCTATCTTTATATTTTTCTATATATGTAAATATATATATTTATATTTATATTTATATTTATTTATTTATTTATATTTATATGTCTTTCTATCTATCTATCTGTTTGTCTATCTATCTTTCTATTTATCTTTCCATCCATCCATCTATCTATCTGTTTATTTGTCTATCTATTTGTTCATATATCTATCTACATATTTGTCTATCTATTTGTCTATCTATGTATATACCTATTTGTCTATATATTTGTCTATCTATCTCACTATATATATATATATATATATCTATATTTTATTTGTCTATCTCTCTCTATATCTTCTAACTATATATTTATATCTATTATCTATCTATCTATTAATCTATTTGTCTATCTATCTGTCTATCTATCTGTGTATCTATATATCTATATATTTGTTTATCTATATGTTTATTTCTCTATCAATCATTCTATCTATCTGTCGATCTATCTATGTATCAATCTATCTATCTATCTATTTATTTATGTATCTGTCTATCTGCCTATCTTTTTAATTAGTTTTCTATCTATTTGTTTATCTAACTATTAATCTCTCTATATTTTTGTCTATCTCATAACAAGAAAAATCCCAAATAGCTAGGAAAAATTCCCTAGCTAAATGAGGGGTTTCCATCGCTAAATAGGATATAGCAACAGATTCATGATAGAAGCTTTCTCAATCTTATGTGCTCGTTGCTAAAAATTAGTGAGGGAAAGGGTCCCTAGCTAAAATTTTAGTGATGGAAATATTCTTAGCTAAATTATAAATTTTTCTAGCTAAATTAGCAAGGGAAAATTCCCTAGTTATTTTTATTCCAAAACTATTTTTTGAAAATTTTTTTATTTTTCAAAATATTTAATTAAATAATTTAATATTTTTATATTAAATTGAATTAAAACTGAAACTATAAACAATAATTTATAATTAACAAAAAATAAAATCATTTAATTAATTATTCAAATTCAATAATTTACATAATTCAAACAAAAATATAGTAAAATTGTATTTCATTTTATTTATCAATGTATCTACCGACAATGCATTTAATATAATCTATCCATGCATTGACATTGCTTTCTTTCTCTCTGCTCCTTTGATCACCATCTCTCTGCTACGACAAAGCTGTCCAAGTCGTGGTTCATCATGTCAAGTGAAAAATCCCTTCACTTTTACAAGCTTTGTATGGGGAACAATGCGGTACCATAACTATACGAAATTTAAACTAGCCAATAAAATCTAAATAAATAAATAATAAAAGTTATATTTTGATAAATATATAATACTGCATTACATATGTACTTATGTACTGTAGTGTATATGTATATATACACTAGCATTTCACTCGTTACATATATTACTATAGTATATCTACATATATAATAAAGTATTATATGTACATATATACTAAGTACATATATACTCGGTATATACATACATATATACTATAGTACTATATGTACATATAATACGGTAGAATTATATGTACATATACTATAGTATATACGTGGGTATATACTCAATATATACATACATATATACTATAGTATATATGTACGTATATATCGAGTTAAATATTTATGTATATACAGAGTATATAGTACGTATATATCGAGTATATTGTATGTATATACCGAGTATATAATACGTATATACCGAGTATATAGTTCGTATATACCGAGTATATATGTACGTATATTCCTAGCATATACGTGCGTATATACCTAGTATATATGTACGTATATACTGAGTATATATGCATGTATATACTGAGTATATATGCACATATATACCGAGTTTATATGCACGTATATACTGACTTTATATGCATATATATACTGAGTTTATATGCACGTATATACTGAGTATATACGTACATATAATATTGTAGTATTTAATGTACATATACTACAGTATATACATACATATATACTATAGTATATATGTTCGTATATACCGAGTTTATAGTACGTATATATGGACTATATATGTACATATATACCCAGTTTATAGTACGTATATATCGAGTATATACGCACATATATACTGAGTATAAATGTACGTATATACCTAGTTTATATGTGCGTATATACCAAGTATATATGTACCTATATACTGAGTATATACGCAAATATATACTGAGTTTATATGCAAGTATATACTGAGTATATCTGTATGTATATACTACATATATATGTACATATAATTCTACAGTATATATATACTCGATATATACGTACATATTTACTCAGTATATACGTACATATATACTCGATATATATGTACGTATATACTGTAGTATTATATGTACATATATATAATCACATAGCCTTAGATGACACAAAACTGCAACAAATTAGTATTATCACATTTATAAATCACAAAGATGGCACAATATTTAACTATCAATATAAATAAAAAATACAAAGATTATTTAAATATTGAAAAATATCTCTCAAGACTGTTAGAGAAAATCCTGGAAGACGAGCCACGAGCCAGGCTTGGGGCATCAAAGTTCACATCTTGCCTCCCCGCAACTAGAACTCTTTCTCCGTCCCAAGACTTATAAGGGGGTTGCTCTTCCCCGGCATGACTGAGCTGACAAGCTAACAAAAGAACTGGCAGATGAAATAGAGACTGATCATCTGTAGTAGTAACCCTGAACAAATCAATAATAAACTTGAACATAGAAAAATGGAGCACTCCACCATGATAATGTGCAACACAAAATGATGAAAAAATTATTTGAATAATAATTTTGAATAACTGCAATCTAAGCAACACTTGTCTTACATAAAACAAAAACATAACGAAATTTTATTACATCTTATTGATCAATATATTTATTGACAGTGAATAAGGTATAACCTATCCGTACATGGACGTTGCTTTCTCTTCCTCAGCTCCTCCGATCACCATATTTCTGCTGCAATAAAGCTATCCGAATCACGGTGCATCATGTCTAGTAAAAAATCCCTCACATATACAAACATCGTATAGAGAACAATGAGGTACCATATCTGTACGAAATTTAAACTAGTGAATAAAATCAAAAAAAAACAAATAAAAAAAGTTATGTTTTGATAAATATATAATAATGTAGTATATATGTACATATATATTACAATGTATATGTATATATATTACTGTAGTATTAAATATACATATATACTTAGTACATATATACTCAGTATATATGTACATATAATACTACAGTATTATATGTACAGATACTGTAGTAATATATGTGTGTGTATATGTACGTATATACAGCATTTGCTGCTGCTGCCCTCGCAGCTGCTGCTGCCGCCGCTGCCGCCACCGCCGCCACTACTGCGGTCATCGCCACCATTGCTACTGCTATTGCCGTCGCCCCTGCTACTACTGCTCCTACTGTAGGTGTTGCCATTGCTTCTGCCGCTGCTACAGCTGCATGCTGCTGCCACTGCCCCTTCTACTGATGTAGTTGCTGCTACTACCACCGCTACTGCTGCCACTGCTCTCCTACTACTCTTGCTGCTGCCGTTGTTGCCACTGTTCCTCATGCTGCCATTGATAATAAAAGTGGGGTGGGCGATGATGCTCGACTGATGAACTTCCCTCTCAATCACTCGTTATGAGATTGAGTGAGTTTTTGACAAGGCCGCGAGTTGCTTCTCCCTAAAGAGGACCTGATCCTATTGGCACTCGTGGCCTGTAAAAATCAAGTAATGATTCATTTTTCATTCCGATTGAATACAGTTTTGTGAGATGTTATAAAATTGCACGACACTGCAGGAGCATCATCATCATCATCCTAAGACATAGTACAATTATAACCGATCATTGCTGAACCTAAAACATGAAAACTTGTTTCCTCATCTATACGCTTTGTACCATGTGATAATTGCATATCTACACAAATACTATGAGATTTTAGTCCAACCTCTGTCTGCCTGGCTAGCCTAAATAAAAAATATCTTCATGTCATGGCTTTGGGAAATGTCTACAAATAAATATATGCGTGATGATGATGACCAGACCAGCCTGAGCAATTATATAATCAAACGCGTATATGTGTGTATTTGAATGGGTGTATGTATGACAATATATACATGTCTACAAATAATTATATGCACCCACTTATGTACATACTCGGTATATACCTATGTATATACTCAAGTATATACGTACATATATACCATGTATATTCATACTTATATACTTGGTATATGTACATATATAGTGCATGTCATGTGCCACATGACTATGAAAAGAAAGATTAGCACACCACAAGAGCTAGCACATGAGGCCTTGTATTGCACTGCCAAAACATCCAACTATGCATGGTATGTGGAAACCTAGTATCATTAACATATTGCATATGCTTTAGACTTTACAAAAATTAATTGACAAATAGAAAATAAAAATAGTTGCCAGGTAAAAATCAAAACAGTAAATGCCCAAACAAACAGAATTTTTATCTTCCAAAACAAAACAAAACAAAACAACACGTGCCAAAATAAAATAATACAATCTTTAATGACCTTGAAACTAATTCAATCACAAACATGCTTTCTATCTTATAAATCTAACATTCTCTTGAAGATAAATTTTCATCATGTATTTATTCTTCTGTGTGGAGTTGTAATTGGTCTCTTTCCAATGTTTAGTTACATTAGGAATGAGGCACCAAAATGCATATTTTTATATTATTGAACATGATATCAAAGTGGGGGGAATAAAAGTAATAATGACGACACCACCACCATCATTTCAACAAACCTTGATACAAACCTTGATGTTTGTGTACAGATGAAGAGTTTTAGATTACTACAAACCATGACATATTTTGATTTTATGCAAACCATGCAAAATTCTACTTCATGATTTTGCAAACCTTACTGTCATAAATATATAATATGGTAATATATATGTACATATATATTGCAGTATATATGTACATATATGCTGATAAATATGTACATATACATATATAGAAATATATCTATATAGTGGTATATATGTATATGTACATATATACTGGTATGTATGTACAAGTATTTATATGTACATATATACTCAGTAAATGTACATATACATTGTAGAGTATATGTACATATATACGTGTATACATATACACTATAGTATATATGTACATGTATGTAAATTTACACTGTAGTGTATATGTAAAAGTATGTACATATATACTGGTAAATACTTATGCATATATACCATTATATATGTATATGTACATATATTATATGTACATTTACACTGTAGTGTACATGTACATATATACTCAATCAAGTTCCACGTCTAAAATAACTTCGCTGCTCAATGGATGTTTTCATGTAGATATCAAGAGAATAAGTAAGGCACAAACTAGAAGATAAGCAAAATTAAATAGAAATGCTTAATAGTCTATATAAGTTCATAAATCAGCAATGAAAGAAACATAATAGCAAACCTAATATGATTACAAGTTGCAAATTTTATGAACATTTTTTCAGCATTCATTAGTTTAATAAGAAAAAAAAAAAGAAGTATGTGATGGCTATCATTCAAATCATACTGGATTTTTGAGGCTGGTTTGCATTGATCCATAGCACCAATACCTCATTTTAAGCGGCAGCAAACTCATGAGATTTGTATGATTTCATTACCAACTCATGTAGCTACCCCAAGTGTATCCAATGAACTGAGGGTGTAAATTTTTAAACAAATTGGAGTTTATATTGCTCTTATTATTATAGAAACATTGTGTTATGATTACAAGTTTCAAATTTTATGAATATTTTATCAACATTCATTTGATTTATATGAAAAAAGTAAGTAATACATGATAGTTATCATCCAAATCATACCTAATTTTTGATGTTGTTTGCATTGATCCATAGCTCCAAGTAATTATAAGTAGTTATACATAAATATATACAAAGTTATAAACAAATATATAGATTTACATATATGTATACATATATGTATACATAGTTGCAAATATAGTTATATTTAATTATATAGAGTATTATATAGTTATACAAATATTTATATATTGTTATACACATATAGTTAAACATAATGTTGTATGTTGTTATATATGTAATTATAAATATAGTTACATGTGGTTATACATATAGTTACACATATAGTTATACTTATATTTATACATGTAGGTATATATATTTATTCATATAATTTTATATATTTATACATATAGTTATATATATGTATAGATATAGTAAAATACATTTTTATATACTAAGATATACAAATGTATATTAAATATAAGTTGTAAATAATATATTTAAATATAATTATGTATAAATCTTTTATAGTTATAAATATTATAAGATATAATTATTGATAGTTATATGTTATTATACATATAGTATATATAGATAAAAATATTTTTATATAGTTAAAGATATAGTTATATATAGATATATTCATACAAATAGTTATACAAAAATATATAATGTTATAAACACATGTAAATTTACATATATGTATACATAGTTACAAATATAGTTATATTTAATTATATAGAGTATTATATAGTTATACAAATATATATATATATATATATATATATAGTATACACATATAGTTAAACATAATGTTGAATGTTGTTACACATGTAATTATAAATATAGTTATATGTGGTTATACATATAGTTACACATATAGTTATACTTATATTTATACATGTAGGTATATATATTTTTATATATAATTTTATATATGTATACATATAGTTATCGATAGGTATATATATGGTAAAATACATTTTTATATACTAATATATAAAAATGTATATTAAATATATGTTGTTAATTAAATTTTTAAATATAGTTATGTATAATATTTTATAGTTATACATATAGTCAAAGACAATTATTCATAGTATATGTTCTTATACCTTTGGGATCTAATGGCAAAAGGACACAAATCAGAAAACAAACAAGCTCGGCTTACAATAGATCATAGTAAAGAAAATGTGCTCTTGTATTTCAGGCATGCAATATATATATATATAAATATAATTTGCATCCCCTTAGAAATAGATGATGTCACCGACATAACATAACAAAACTCAGGCAAAGTAGGCAAAGATTAGATCCACATCTAGATATGTCAACAATATTTGTCTCATCCTGCTAAAATTGTTTATGACTTGCTAGCTAAGTAATTGGAAAACCAATCAAGGCCCTCATAGAGGCCCTCGCCAGAGGTAGCAAACGTGCTCTAAATGTACCATTGACATTGGAGAAGAGAGTAAAGTCCTACCTTGTCAGTAATTTCAGCTGCATTCATCGCATTGTGAAGATCTTGCTTATTGGCAAACACTAGCAAAACCACATCTCGAAGCTTGTCCTAATTTGGCATCCTATGCAACTCATCTCTGGCTTCAACAACACAATCTATGTCATTGTTGTCCACCACAAATATTAGACCTTGGGTATTTTGGAAGTAATCTTTCCACAAAGGGCTAATCTTGTCTTGACCCCCAACCTCCCACGCAGTGAAATTGATGTCTTTCTATTCAATAGTTTCTACATTAAAGACAGTAGTGGGAATTGTGGTGACAATTTCACCAAGCTTCAACTTATACAAAATGTTTGTCTTACCGCCAGCATCAAGACCTAGCATCAAATCCTCATCTCCTTGTTGGCAAACAGCCTACTGAATAACTTTGTGAATGCCAACCACATTTATTTTAATAAATCTCAATCCCTTTGTCATATGGCAGTAAAGAGATCTGATGAGAGAAAGAAATAGAATCAATAGACCTCAAGAGATGGTTACTAGAGAGCGAGGTCAACCTCTATATGTTGTTATACTTATAATATATATGATTAAAAATAATGATATATATAGTTAAACATATAATTATATATAGATATATTCATACAAGTAGTTATAAGTAGTTATACATTAATATATATAAAGTTATAAATAAATATATAGATTAAATTATATCAATACATATATGTATACATAGATACAAATATAGTTATATTTAATTATATATAGTATTACATAGTTATACAAATATTGATATATAGTTATACACATATAGTTATAAATATTTATGTAGTTAAATATATAGTTATATATAACATTTTTATAGTTATACATATAGTAAAATACAATTATATATAGTTATATATTATTATACATATGATATATTTTTTAAAAAATATAGTTTTATAGAATTACACATACAGAGTTAAAATATTATATAGTTAAATAAATAGTTATATATAGTTATTAATATAGTTATAAAATTAGTGTACATGGTTACAAATATAGTTAATTATAATTATGTATAGTTTTATATAGTTATACAAATATTTATAAATAGTTATCATATACTATGATAACAACACATTATCAATTGCCCAATTGAATTACACCACTATAGTGAAAGAACATAAATCAACAATCTTTACTTTTGGCAAGTTAATATCATATTTAGTGGGAACCAAAGTCATAGTATGTACTAGATATTCTATAATCAAATATCTCAAAGAAAAGAAAGATGTTAGGCCTGGATTGATTTGATCGATTTTACTATTACACTAGTTTGAACTAGAGATATTAGATAAGAAATGTACATATAATCAAAATTGAAAATATCTTAGCAAGACAAGAAAAAGAAGATAAAAGAATTGTTGAAGAAGATATTAATTAGATTTTTTTATTTGAACAAATTATAGTATTGAATGAAAATGTAACTCCATGGTATGTAGTATTGAATGAACCTTATCATTGTAAGTAGTACTCTTATCAAATTTTGAGGCAAAGTGTTATAGATGGGAGATTAGTAGTATCTTGCAATAATGTCACTTTTTACTCATACGCTCATGAATTTGAGGAACATGTTAATATTTATGTGCTCAAGTATTTTTTGTTCTCAAAATTAATGTTGATATTTACATATATATGCATAAATATATATGTGCATATACATTGCTTTACACACACTCACATTTATACATCAAAATACATTCCTATACATTATATATCAGCATACACATTTTTGTACTTTTGTATATATTCAGACATGTATCTACATTTTCAAATTAGTATTTATATACTTGTATGGATGCATATACTATAGTACACCCACACAAACTCACACATATACCTAAATACGTAATGTATTTTTAAGTTACACATGAAACTATTATGTGTGTGTGTGTGTGTGTGGGTAAATGCATTTAAAATTTTTTGATTTTGATAATTTATTTAAAATAAAAGATTATATATTGTACACAATTTATAAAATATTATAAATTCTTTATATTTAAAACAAACATTTTTGTGTGTGTGTGTGTGTGTGAAAAGCATATTAATGCATAAAATGAAATTATGAATTAAATATATGAGCTTCAATTTTATTCAAGTAGTTTTTTTAAAATATTTATATTAAAATAACTATTAATATACTCATATAAATAAATGAAGTTGGCATATTTGTAAATTATTTTATTTTTACAATTATATTAAAAATGAAAATATAGTTCATAAACAGATAATATTGTTTTTGTTTTTTTAAATAAATTTTATTTAAAATATTAATGTCAATGTTAAATTTGTAACTATTATTTATTATTATTAATAAATTTTTAGAAACTTTAATATTCAAATAAATATAATGTAGTACATATAAATACATGCCTTTAATGTTTTGTAAAAAATCAATTATTTCTTTAATTATGTTCAAACAAAATAGATTATCATAAAAAAATATGAGTAAATTTTTCTGCAAGTAATTATTTTTTTTTATTTTATTCAAAATATATAAATGACCATATAAGTATATGAATTTGTTTTTTAAAATAATTATTTTTAAATTTCTTTTTTCAAATTGAAAACATGACAATGTTTTTTTGTAATTAATAAATACATTTAAAACATTATTTATTTATAATAAAGATAACATATTGAGCACAACAGAATGAAGATAAATTTGTATGATTATTATTTAAAATTCCTCTTATTATCGAATAAGGAGAAAAATAGAAAGATTCCGATATTATGAGGTGCATATTTTATTTTGTAAATAATTTTATTTTTAAAGTTTTATCTTTGTAAATTGAAACAACATCACGTATATATTTTAGAAATTTTTTATAATATTTATTACACAACTATATTGTTATTTGTTTTGAAATTTACAACATGAATTTTAACAAATGAATATTTTATTAGAAATCAATTTTAGTTAAATGATATTAAGTGAAACAAAAATACAATCCCTAAACATATTAAATCATAATGATTTATACAAACATATAAAAATACAATAAAAATATATTTAAGGTTGAAAAAATTAAATTTAAGTTCCTAAAATATATGGAAAAATGATAAAGATTTATACAATATACAAAAAATTATGTATGAATGCGATGAATGATAAAGATTTAAGTTTCCGAAGCATGTAGTTATACATGTTTTAGATGTAGCTATATATAGTTTTTCATGTAATTATATATATTTAGACATATGGCTATGTATTGGTATTGATGTATATAAATAAATTTATATATAGTAATATGCTGATATACATATTGTTAAATACATTTATATATAGTTATATATATATATATATATATATGTGTGTGTGTGTATATATATATATATATGTATATTAAATATATGTTGTTATATTTATATATAGTTATGTTTATGTATATTATTTTTATAGTTATAAATATAGTAAAAATACACTTATATATTTATGTGTTATTACACTTGGGTTCATCATATTTACATAATTTATTATTTAAATATTAAATATGTCGTTAAATACACACTACTCACCACAAACATCAACACCCATTTTGTGATTAACATCGAAAATCACAAGACTATTGAGTGGAAAAAACATGGAAATAAAGTCAGCATACCTACTATACAACATCAACATCCACACAATAAAAATGCATTATATCACACATGCATGAAGTATGTATATGAATCAGTTTATAAATGCAATCCAAGCTTACCATGGTGATTAATGAAGAAGAATTTTGAAATAAAAATAAAAGAATCAAAATACACACTCTTGCATTAAGATAATCGATGAAGAATTATGGTAGAAAACATACCTCAAATCAATAAGAAATCCTCGCTTAATCTTCGATTAGGTTTCGATGCATTGATGACAAGAGATAGAGGTGGACTACGAAGGACTTAGGTGCTTGTTAGAGTTGTCTCTTTATTCTCGACAACAAGTGACTAAAATTACCAAAATATATTAATTTTTTCATTATAAAAACATTAAATAAGCAATAAATATATAAAATACATAAAGGCTCTTTTTTTTTTTTATTATCAAAATATTTTCGAAAAAATTCATGTGTGTGTAGCAAGGTACACATGAAAAAAAAACACCTTACAATTTTTTATTATAAAATTAATTAAAAAATAAATATATAAACAATTTCAAAAAATATATGGTTAGCCTTATAACAAAAAAAAAATCAAATAGCTAAAAAATTTATAAACTTACTATAATAAGACATACATAAAAAGAGGATTTATCTTCTAGCCACTCTCCTAATAGTTATAAAATACTTTTTATGTTAAAAGATATATAAATATATATATTTTGTGGGTATAAATTTTTAAGAATTCATATTAATTTTATAAATTACTTAAAGTGAGAAGATAATTAAAAAAAGTTATATTTATTATTTTAATAAAGATTGAATATTAAAAGCTAATAGTATAAATATTACTCAATTTTTTAATTCTTATAAATTTTAGTAGGAGAAAATATCTATGTATTTATTTTTAAATATTAATTCATTTTCTTTTAAATTTAATGAAAAACTATACAATTTTATTATAATACAAGATTTTAAATTTTGTATTACTTATTTTTTTAAAAGTTTTCTTTAATTATAAAATGTTTTTATACTTATAATAATATTTATATTTATTAGTTTATTCGTCAATTCAAATATTTTGAAAATATTTTCTATTTAATCATATAATAAATTATTTTACCTTTATATTAGTAGACATTTTAATGTATGTTCATTTAATTTTTAAAATATCTTTAAAAGTTATTATAATTATAGACTTAATTATTTAATGTTACTTTAATACAAATTTTTAAGTTTCTTATTTAAAAATTTTTAAAAAACTTTTTTGAATAATTTTTTTAAAAATTTATAATCATAAATTTTATTATTTTTGTCATTATTAATATAATTTTTTTGTATTTTTATATTTTTTAAATTATTTATTTATTATATCCTTTTTTTATACTTTTACGAGGAGAATGTGTCTTTCAAAGATCAATCATCTATAGATCATAACATACATTTAATAAACAAAATTAAATAAAATATTAAAACAAATAATAAATTGAAAAAAATAAATAATTAAAGATAGGCTAGAAAAATTCTGTCGCTAAATCCATTGCTATATTCGGGATGTAATTAGCTAGGAAATTTTTCTCGCTAAATCCGTCGCTATATTTCAGATTTTATTAGCTAGAGAAATTATGTCGCTATATCAGTCACTATTTTATGGATGAAATTAACTAGGGAAATTCCATTCCTAAAATAGTCTCTATATTTCGGATGAAATTAGCTAGGGAAATTTAGTAACTAAATCTGTCTATATATTCTGGTTGTAATTAGCTAGGGAAATTCCTTCGCTAAATGTGTCACTAAATTTTATGCTTTTCTTTGTACAGAATTCACATCGCAATTCCATCGCTAATCAGTCATTAATCCATTGTAGTTTAGCCAGGGATTGATCCCTGGATAAATTTCCATGGATAAATATTCATAGCTTAATGAACATTTTCTTGTAGTCACTATTTATTTATCTATCATTTATCTATCATTTATCTATCTATTAATCTATATATTTGTTTATATATTTATCTATCTATCTAACTATCTATCTATTTATCTATCTATTTATCTATCTATTTATCTATTTATTTATATATTTATATGTATATATATCTATCTATCTAACAATCTAATTGACTTTATAAATAACTATCTATCTATATATATAACTATTTGTATATCTATCTATCTTTCTATATCTCTGTCTATCTATTTATGTATCTATCTATTTATTTATCTGTCTCTCTGACTATATATCTGTCTTATCTATCCATATATCAATCTATCTATCTATTTGTCAATCAATCAATCAATCTATCTATTTATCTATCTATCTATTATATCATTTGTCGATCTATCTTTATATTTTTAGTTGATCTATCTATGTATCTATTTGACTATCTATATGTCTATTTTTATGTCTATTTATCTATCCAACTATCTATCTATTTATCTGTCTTCCAATCTATTTCGTTTCCTATCTATTATTTATATATTTATCTATCTATTTGTCTTTCTTTATGTATATCTATCGATCTATCAATATGTTTATTTATCTATCTTGCGATCTATCTATATATGTGTCTATTTATTTGTCTAACTATGTATCATGCATTTTATATATCTAACATCTATCTATATTTCACTATATCTATCTAAAAATGGGTATACCTTTCTGTAAATCTATCTGTCAATCTATCTTTCTATCTATCTATAATATCTCTTTCTATCTATATTTTGTATATCTATCTATTAATATATCTATATAACTATCTATCTATTGATCTGTCAATCAATATTACAATCTATTTTCTATCTATCTTTCTAACTATTTATCTATTTATATGTCTATTTGTCTATCTATCAATTTGTCTATCTATTTGACTATCAATTTGGTTATCATTCTATCAAATTATCTGTCTATCTATCTATCTAACTATTTATATATCATCTCTATGTCTATCTTTATGTCTATCTATCTCTAAATCCATCTATATATTTATCTGTCTATCTATATGTCAATCCATTTGTCAATCTATTTGTCTATATATCTATCTATATATTTATCTATCTATATGTTTATCTATCTATCTTTTTATCTATCTATCTATTGATATATCTTTGTATAATCAATCATTCTATCTACCTATCTATCTATTTATCTATTTATCTATCTATCTATTTAATTATTTGTCTATCTATTTATTTATCTAACTATCTATCTCTCTATATTTTTATCTATTTATTTGTCTATCTATCTATCTATATATTTGTCTTTATATCTATCTATCTATCTATCTAACTATCAATTTGTTTATCTATCTATCTATTTATTTGTTAATCTATATGTATAGTCATCTATCTATATACCTGTTAATCTATTTGTATATCTATATGTCAATCTATCTATATATCTATTTGTATATCTATCTTTATATCTATCAATCTATATATTTGTTTATCTATATATCTAGCTAGCTATCTATTTATCCATATATCAAACTATCTATCTATTTATCATTATGTCTATCTATCTATCAATAAAGATGTATATCTATTTCAGTATATATCTGTTTATATATCTGTCCATTTATCTATCTATCTATATGCTATATATATCTATATCTATCTATCTAATTATCTGACAATCTATTTGTCTATCTATCTATCATTATGAATACCTATCTATGTATCTATCTTTTGTCTATCTATCTTTTAATCTATCTATCTATCTATTTATCTATCTATTTATCTAGTTGTCTATCTATCTATATATTTGTCTTTCTATATGTATATAAATCTATCTATCTATTTATCTTTCTAGATATTTATCTGTCTATCTATCTATTTGTCTATCTATCTGTCTCACTATATATCTATATATTTGTTTATCTATTTATCAATCTATCCATGATCCATCTATATGTCTATCTATTTGTGTATGTATGTGTGTGTGTGTGTGTGTATTTCTAGCTATTTGTTTATCTATATGTCTATCTATCTATCTATATATTTGTCTTTAAATCTATAAATCTATCTATCTATCTATGAATCTATCTATCTGTTTATTATTATTCTATCTATTTGTCTATCTATTTATCCAACAATTTATCTATTTGTATATTTATCTATCTATAAATCTATCTATTTATCTGTCTATCAATCTATCTATCTATCTTTCAATTTGTGTACTAATCTATCTATTAATTTGTTTATAAATATATTTATCAATCTAATTATGAATATGTTTATCAATTTGTTTATCAATTTGATTATCTATATATCTATCTATATATTTGTCTATTTTTCTTTCTATCTATTTATCTTTTTGTTTATCTATCTATCCATCTATCTATTTGTCTAACTATTCATATATCTTTATATCTTTATATCTTTATATCTAACTATCTATTTATCTATCTATCTATGTATCTATATTTTGATCTATCTATATATGTGTCTATCAATCTTTCTAATTATCTATCTACATGTCTATCTATCTCTCTAATTATCTAACTATTTGTCTATATATCAGTCTATCTATCTTCTATCTATCTATATATCTATTTGTTTATTTATATTTTAATATATCTATCAAACTACATTTCAATTGATATATCTATCAAACTATCTATCATTATGGCGATTATATCTATCTAACTAGCTATCTATCTATCTATTTATATTTCTATCTATCTATCTATCTATATATCTATTTGTAGATATATCTATCTATATATAAATCTATCTTTATTTCAATCTATCTATCTAAATGTATATCTATATGTATTTCTATCTATCTATGAATTTGTATATCTATAAGTCAAACTATTTTCTTTCTATGTGACAATCCATCTGTCTATCTATTTTCTTTCTATTAGTATATATATCTATCTATCTATGTGACTCTATTTCTGTCTATCTATCTATATATTTAATTGTCTATTTATTTTTCTATCCATCTATTGATATATCAATTTATATTAATCTTTGTGTCTATGTATTTATCTACATATTTATCTATCTATCTATATATCTATTTGTCTATCTATCTATTTCTCTCTATATATTTGTCTATTTATATGTCTATCTATCTTTCTATCTATATGAATCTTTATCTGTATAATTATTTTTCTATCAATCTCTTTGTCTGTCGAATTATCTATTTATCTATCTATCTATATATCTATCTATTGATGTCCCTATCTATATATCTATATATCTATATATCTATCTCTCTATCTATTTTTCTATCTCTCTATCTATCTAAATATCTATCTGTATATCTATATTTCATTATATCTATCTATTTATCTATTAATCTATCTATTTATTTAACTATTTGCCTATCTAACTTTGTGTCTACCAATCTTTCTATCTTTCTGTCTATCTATTTTTTATCTATCTATGTTTCTATCTATATGTCCATCTATTTTCTAATCTATATGTCCATCTATTTTCTAATCTATATCTATATTTATCTATCTATCCATTTGTCTATATAACTATCTATCTATTTGTATATCCATCTATCTATAAAGTCGTCTATCTATCTATCTAACTATATATCTATCTATCTGCCTATCTATCATTAAATCTATCAATCAATCAATCTATCTATCTTTCTATCTATATCTATCTGTCTATCTATCTATTTATTTAGATATCTATCTATCTGTATATCTTTCTATATTTCCATCAATTTGTCTATCAATATGTCAATATGTTTGTTTATCTATTAGTCTATCTATATATCTATCTATCTATCATATATCTGTCTGCATGTTTTTCTATCAATCTATATATTTATTTGTCTATTTATCTATTTGTCTATCTATTTTTTTTTAAATCTATCTATCTATCATTTTGTCTATCATTCTATCTATCAATATTTTTTAAAATTTGTATATGAATCAATCAATCTAATTATGAATATGTTTATCAATCTATCTATGAATCTGTCAATCAATTTATTTATTTATCTATTTATCTGTCTATATATATGTCTATCTATGCATCTATATATTTTCCTATCTATTGATCTATCAATATATCTTTATATTTTTCTATATATCTATCTATCTATCGATCTATCTATATATGTGTCTATTTATTTGTTAAGTATCCCTCTTTCTATCTATATATCTGTCATTCTATTTGTCTAACTATCTAGCAACATATTTTTTTATCTATCTATTTATCTATCTATATATCTATTTATATATCATTCTATTTCTCTATCTATGAATTTATCTATTTATGTATCCTTATATCTATCAAATTTTATATCTATCTATTAAACTACTTATCTATCAATCTACCTATCTATATGTCATCTATATGTCTATCTATCTATCTATCTAACTATCTCTCTTTCTATCTATTTATATATCTATCTACCTATCTACCTATCTATTTTTTATATATCTGTATATCATTCTATCTATTTATTTGTCTATCTATTTGTCTCTCTATCTTTCTATTCGTATGTCTATTTATATGTCAATATATCTCTCTATATATCTGTCTATATATCTAACTATTTATCTATCTATTTATCTATTTTTTATTTATCTATCTGTCTATCTATCTATATTTCTTTCTATCTTTCTATTGATATGTCTATCTATCTATTTGTTTATCTATCTATCTATCTATTTGTGTATTCATCTATCTATCTATTTGTCTATCAATCTGTCTAATTACCTATCTTTTGATATGCCTATCTATATGTCTATTAATCTATCTATCTATCAATCTATTTATCTACTGATATATGTTTTTACCAGTCTATCTATTTATCTATTTATCTATTTATCTATTTATCTATCTATTTATCTATATATATCTCTATCTATTTATTTGTTTATCTAATTGACTATCTTTTAATTTATCTATTTATCAAAATTTTTATCTATCTAATTTTTTATTGATTTGTAATATATATATCGATCTATATGTATATCTATCTAAATATCTATATGTCTATCTATTTATTTATGTATCCATCGATCTATCTATCTATCTATCTATCTGTCAAACTATCACTTTATTAGTCTATATATCTCTCTATCTATCAAACTATCTTTTTATCAATATGTTTGACTTTATTTCTATCTTTCTATTTGTCTATCAATTTGTCTATTTTGTTGTTTATCTAACTATCTATCTATTACTCTTTCTAGATGTCTATCTATTTGTCTTTCTATTTCTCTATATATGTGGCTATGTATTTGTCTATCTATCTATCCATCTATTAATCTATCTAACAATCATTCAATCTACCATCTATTTATCTGTCTATAATTCTATATATCTATCTATCTATCTATTAATCTATCTATCGATCTATCTCTCTATCAATATGTCTATCAATCTATATATCAATCTAACTATCAATCTAAATATCTATCTTTGTATCAATTCATCTATATATCTTTCTATTTATCTATAAATATTTCTAACAATTTATCTTTTAGTCTATTTATTTTTATCTCTATGTTTATATCATCCTTTCTATCTTTTTATTTGTCTGTCTATCTCTTTGTCTGTCTATCTATCTATTTATCTGTCTATCTATCTATTTATCTATCTATCTATCTATCTGTCTATCTATCTATCTGTCAATCTATCTATCTATATATCTATCTATCTATCTATCTATTTATATATTTGTCTATCTAGATGTCTATTTAACTATCTATCTATCTATCTCTCAATAAATCTATCTATCTATATATCTATTTGTTTATCTATCTATCTATCAATTTTTCTATCTTTTTGTCGATCTATCTCTCTATCTATCTATTTATCAATCTATATGTCAATATATCTGTATATCATTCTATCTATCTATCTATCTATCTATTTGTCTATCTATCTGTTTATCTATCTATCTATCTGTCTATCAATCTATCTATTTATCTATCTATCTATCTCTCTCTCTATATCTATCTATCTATCTAACTATATATTTATCTATCTATCTGTCTATCTAACTATCTTTCCATCTATATATCTATCCATATGTCTATCTATTTTTCTATCTATCAGTTTATATATTTATCTATCTAGATGTCTATTTAACTATCTGTCTATCTATCTTTCAATAAATCTATCTCTCTATGTATCAATTTGTCTATCTATTTATCTATCAATTTGTTTATCTTTTTATCGATCTATCTATCTATTTCTCAATCTATATGTTGATCTCTCTGTATATCATTCAATCTATCTATCTGTCTATCTATCTTTCTATCTATCTGTCTATCTATCTATCTATTTGTGTATCTAGATGTCTATCTATCTACATATCTATCTCACTATCAATTAATCAATCAATTTGTCTATTTATTTATCTATTTATCTATTTATCTATCTATATGTCTATCTTTTTGTTTATCTATCTGTCTATCTATATATATCTATGTATCTATCTAAATATCTGTCTGTCTGACTATCTATCTATTTATCTATATATTTGTCTATCAACCTGTCTATTAATCTATTTATCAATCTATTTATCAATCAATCTATCTATTTGTCTATCTGTCTATCTATCTCTTTATATATTTGTATATCTATCTATCTATCTATTTAATAATCTATTTATCTATCTATTTAATAATCTATTTATCTATCTATTTATGTATCTATATGTCTATCTATCTTTCTATCTATTTATCTAGTTGTCTATTTGTCTATTTGTCTAACTAACTAACAATCTATCTATTTATCTATCTATCTATTAATCTATCTTTCAATCAATCTATCTATATTTCTTTCTTTCAATATTTCTATTTATCTATCAATTTATCTGTGTTTGTTGATCAATTTGTCTCTATATTAATCTATTATTCTTTCTATATGTCTATCTATGTGATTGTCAATATATATAACTATTTATCTATCTAAGTATCTATCTATCTATTTGTCTATCCGTATATCTATTTATCTATCTCTCTAACATGTTATCTATCTATATGTCTATCCTTTTATCTATCTTTCTCTCTCTTAGTCTATGCATCTATCAATCTATATGTCTATCTAAATGTTTATCTATCTATCTATATTTTGTCTATCTATCTATTTATCTACTTGACTATCTATCTATCTGTCTTTCTATCTTTTTGTTTATTTGTTTGTCTAATAATATATATATATCTATCTAACTATATATCTATCTATCTATCTATTTGTCCATTTATCTGTTTATCTATTTGTCTTTCAATGTATCTATATATCTATCTATCTATTTATCTTTGTATTTATCTATCTGTCTATCTATCTATCTAACTATTTATATATTTATCTATCTATCATTCTGTCTAACTAGCTGTCTATCTATATTTCTATCTATATAATTATCTATCTATCTATATGTCTATATATATGTCTATTTATCTATCAATCAATCTATTTATCTATCTGTATATCTATCCATCTAACTATCTATCAGTATATCTTTCTATCTATTTATCTAACTATACGTCTATCTATCTATATATCTTTCAATCTAACTATCTATCTAACTATCTATCGATCTATTTGTTTATCTATATATCTATCTATCTTGCTATCTATCTATCTATCTATTTATTTATCTGTCTATCTATCTGTTTGCCTATCTGTATATCTTTCTATAATTCTATCTGCCTATATTTCTATCTATAATTTTATCTATCTATATGTTTATATATCTCGCTATCTTTATATCTTTCTATTTGTCTATCTATATGTCTATCTATTTCTTTATTAATTTGTCTCTATATCTCTTTGTCTATTTATCTTCTATCTATTTATCTTTATATCAAATTGTCTATTTATCTATATATCAATATGTCTATCAATCTCTCTATTAATATATCTATCTATCTATCTATCCATTACGACAAGAAAATGTTCATTTAGCTAGGAAATTTTAGCTGGGGATCAATCCCTAACTAAATTGCGAGAGATTTTCTAGGGAATAGCAAGTAATTTATAATTTTTCATTGAATTAAAATTTGCAACGGCTTAACGACGAATTAGCGACGGAATATTTTTCGTATAATTAGCTCATGAAAAGTGGGAAATTTAGCAACGGATTAGAGACAGAATATTTTCACAAATTCTGCTCATGAAAAGCGGGTAATTTAGCAATAGATAAGAGACAAAATATTTTCGTAAATTCCACTCAAAAAAAGTAGGTAATTTAGCAACTGATTTATTGATGGAATTTCCCTAACTAATAAAATCTTAAAATTGCGACGGATTTAATGATGGAATTTTCCTAGCTAATAAAATCTCGAATTTAGCGATGAATTTAGCGACGGAATTTCCCTCGCTAATTACATTCGGAACATAGTGATAGATTCCAGTGATGGAATTCCCTAGTAATTATATCGAGAACATAGTGATGGATTTTAGCGATTTATTTTAGAGAGGGAATTTCTCTAGCTAATTACATCTCGAAATATAGATACGGATTTAGCGATGGAATTCCCTAGCTAATTAAATACTAAATATATCAATGGATTTTAGTGACACAACTTCACTAGCCAATTACTTCCTGAATATAGTGATGGACTTTAGTGATGTAATTTCTCTAGCTAATTAAATTCAGTATATATCGACAGATTTAGCGACAAAACTTTCCTAGCTAATTAAATCCAGAATATAGCGATGGATTTAGTGACTTAACTTTCTTAGCTAATTAAATCCCAAATATAGCAATGGATTTAGCGATGACATTTTCCTAGCCAATCTTTAATTATTTAATTTTTTTAGTTTATTATTAGTTTTAATATTTTATTTAATTTTGTTTATTAATTATATGTTAATTGTCTATATATGAGTGATCCCTAAAAGAGACATTCTCCTCATAAAATTATAAAAAAGGATATTATAAATAAATAATTTAAAAAATATAAAAATACAAAAAAAAATAAGATTAATAAAGACTAAAATAACTATTTTTATGATGTATTAATTTTTTAAAAAATTATACAAATTTTTTTTTTAAAATTTTTAATTATTTATATTAAAGTAAGATCAAATAATTAATTCTATAATTATAATAATTTTTTAAGATATTTTTAAAAATAAATGAACATACATTATAATTTCTACTAATATAAATGATAAATAATATTTTCTATGATTAAATAGAAAATATTTTCAAAAATATTTGAATTGATGAATAAACTAGTAAATATTAATATTATTATAAGTATAAAAAAATTTATGATTATACGAAACTTTTAAAAAAATAATTACTATAAAATTTAAAAATCTTGAATTATAATAAAAATTTAATTTTTTTAGTAACTTTAAAAAAAATAAATTGATATTTAAAAATTAATGCATAGATGTTTTCCCCTACTAAAATTTATAAAAATTTAATAATTGAGTAATATTTTTACTATTAGCTTTTAATATTCAGTCTTTATTAAAATAATAAATATAATTTTTTTTAATTATCTTCTCACTTTAAGTAATTTTTAGAATTTTAAAAATTATAAATGATATCAAATAATAAGAAATTTTATGCCTTTAAAATTATTTCATATTATCTTCATAAAAATTAATAAGAATTCTTAAAAAATGTATAACCATAAAATATATATATTTATATATTTTTTTAACATAATGAGTATTTAATAACTTTTAGGAGAGTGACTATAAGACACTTTATTTTTTCATGTATTTCTTATTATATGAAGTTTGTAAATTTTGTAGCTATTTATTTTTTTTGTTATAAGGATAAATATTTATTTTTTGAAATTGTTTATATATTTAGTGTTTGGTTAATTTTATAAGTAAAAATTATAAGATATTTGTTTTTCATGTGTGCCTTGCTACACGCACATGAATTTTGTTGAAAATATTTTGATAATAAATAAGCAAGATGAGTATTTATGTATTTTATATTTTTATTGTTTATTTAATGTTTTTATAATGAAAAACATTTTGGTAATTTTAATAATTTTGGTATTTTAATAATTTTGGTAATTTTAGTAATTTATTTTTCGGCTAAACATTTTTTGTCGAGACTCGAGAGACAGCACCTAAGTCCACCGCAGTCCGCCTCTATCTCTCGACACCGATTCATCAAACCCTAATCGAAGAGTAAGTGAAAATTTATTGTTGATTTGAGGTACATTTTCTACCCTAATTCTTCATCTATTATCTTAATGCAAGTGTGTGTGTTCTGATTCTGTTATTTTGTTATTCCAAAATTCTTCTTCTTTTATCACCACGATATTCTTGGATTGCTTATATAAACTTATTCATATACATACTTCATTCATTTGTAATATAATATGTTTTCATTGCGTGGATGTTGATGGTGCACATCAGGTATGCCAACTTGATATCTACATTAATATACATAACTATATATAAATAGTATACATAAACATCAATATGCATGTGTGATATAAATCAAATTTCTTATATAAGTGTTTTTTACTATAACTATAACTATAAAAATAGTATACATAAACATAACTATATATAAATATAACAACATATATTTAATAAACATACATACATACATACATATATATATATGTATGTATGTATGTATCTCTCTCTCTCTCTCTCTATCTATCATAATTCTATATATGATACATTCAATATACATGTGTATTACAAATATAATTAGTATTATACAGATAACTTTATATACATATTTTACACAAATAAAGTTATTCTGACTTTATGATAGGCATTTAATAATGTATATTTAAAATCTGTAAGTCATTATTATGAATACACATTTAATAAATTTGCATTATAAAAATATCTATTGTTCCATAATGTCGTGCCTACCCAATAAGTATAATTACATTAATATCTGTAAACTATATTTTATACATGGCTTTATGTATAGGGAAAAGCACACTCTTATAAAAATGTAAGTCTATTTAATATTTGGAAATTTAAAGTATAGTCACACTAATATCTGTTAATGTCAAATTAATATCTGTAAACATTTATTGACCAGTTTTCCATTAGTTCAAATAAAATGTAATAGGCTTTATGTCTATTGATACTAATTTACAAGACATTTAAATACTAGTATATATTTGACTATACTTTAATTACTATGTTTAATTAAATGCCGTATAGGCTCCCTTATAAATACCCTAGCTTTGACTATCAATATGATTCGTACTGGATTAAAATATATAAGATATCCAGCTCATCTGACATACATACATACATACATACATATATATATATATATATATGTATGTATGTATGTATATGTGTGTATATATATATATGTCTATATCTATATCTATAACTATATTTATATGTATATAAATTATAGGTTATTATATTTATATATAGTTATGTTTAAGTATACTATTTTTATAGTTATAGATATAGTAAAATACACTTATATAAGAAATTCAAATTATATCAGATATGCATATTGATGTATAGTTATGTTTAAATATAGTTATTGATATGAGGAACTTAAATGTATAAAGATTTATACTTTTATATATAACTATATATAAATGTATTTAATAATACATATATGAACATAATACTATATATAAAAGTATTTATCTACATCAATACCTATATATAGCCATATGTCTAAATATATATAATTACATGAAAAATTATATATAACTGCAACTACAACATGTATAACTACATACTTCAGAAACTCAATATCCATTTATATCATTCATCTCATTCATACATGTTTTTTTTGGATATTGTATACATCTTCATCATTTTCCCATATATTTTAGGAACTTAAATTTAATTCTATCAACCTTAAATGTATTTTTATTGTATTATTATATGTTTGTATAGATCATTATGATTTAATATGTTTAGGGTTTGTATTTTTGTTTTACTTAATATCATTTAACTAAAATTCATTTCTTATAAAAATGTTCATTTTTTAAAATTCATATTGTAAATTTCGAAACAAATAATAATATGTTTGTGTAATTAATATCATAAAAAATTTTTAAAATATATATATGATGTAGTTTCAATTTACAAAGATAAAACTTTTCAAATAAAATAAATTTACAAAATAAAATTTTCACCTCATAATATGCAATATGTTATATTTATTATAAATAAACAATGTTGAAATGTAACTATTAATTACAAAAAAAACATTATCATGTATTCAATTTGAAAAAGAAATTTAAAAATAATTATTAAAAAAAATTCATATATTTATATGGTCATTTATTTATTTTGAATAAAATAAAAAAAATAATTACTTGTAGAAAAATATACTCATATATTTATATAGTAATCTGTTTTATTTGAACATAATTAAAGAAATAATTGATTTTTTAATAAAACATTAAAGGCATATATTTATATGCACTACATTATATTTGTTAGAATATTAAAGTTACTAAAAATTTATTAATAATAATAAATAATAGGTACAAATTTATCATATACATTAATATTTTAATAAAAAAATTATATAGAAAAATAAAAATAATATTATCTATTTATGAACTATATTTTCATTTTTATCATAATTGTAAAAACAAAATAATTTACAAATATGCCAACTTCATTTATTTATTTGAGTATATGATAGTTATGTTAATATATATATTAAAAAAACAACTATTTGAATAAAATAGAAGCTCATATATTTAATTTATAATTTCATTTTATGCATTAAAATGCTTCACACACACACACACACACACACACACACACACGCAAACACACATACACACACACGCATACACCCACAGACACATGCATACACACACACACACAAATATTTGTTTTAAATATAAAGAATTTAAAATATTTTATAAATTTGTACAATATATAATATTTTATTTTAATTAAATTTTCAAAATCAAAAAATTTTAAATACTTTTACACACACACACACACACACACAATAGTTTCATGTGTAACTTTAAAAATACATTACGTATATAGGTATATGTGTGTGTTTGTGTGGGTGTACAGTAGTAAATGCATGCATACAAGTATATACACACTACTTTGAAAATGCAGATACATGTGTTAGTACATACAAAAGTACAAAAATGAGTATGCTGATATATAATGTATAGTAATGTATATGGATGTATAAATGTGTGTGTGTAGGGCAGTGTATATGCACATATATTTATGCATATATATGTAAATATCATCATTAATTTTGAAAAGAAAAATTCTTCAATATATAAATATTAACATGTTCCACATATTTGTGAGAGCAAAAGCAAAAAGTGTTATTATTACAAGATACTAATAATCTCTCATCTATAACACTTTACCTCAAAATTTGATAAAAGTACTACTTTTAATGATAAGGTTCATTCAATACTATATATCATGGAGTTACATTTTCATTCAATACTATAATTTGTTTAAATAATATTGTCACCATAATTCCTTCTATTGTCGTCAATGTAGAGACTGTTGGATACAAAAACATCAATTTCATTGTGTGGGATGTTGGGGGTCAAGATAAGATTCGTCCTTTCTGGAGGGATTACTTCCAAAATACCAAAGGTATCATATTTTTGGTGGACAAAAATGATAGAGATCATGTTGTTGAAGCCAGAGATGAGTTGCATAGGATGCTAAACAAGGAAAAGATTCAAGATGCAGTTTTGCTAGTGTTTACCAATAAGCAAGATCTTCCCAATGCGATGAATACGGCTGAAATTACTTACAAGCTAGGACATCACTCTATTCACCTACACCATTGGAACATTCAGAGCACCTATACTACTTCTGGCGAGGGACTCTATGAGGGTCTTAATTGGCTTTCCAATTACATTGCCAGCAAGTCATAAACAATTTTAGCAGGATGAGACAAATATTGTTGACATATCTGGATGTTGATCTAATCTTTGCCTATTTTGCTTGAGTTTTGTTCTATTATGTGGATGACATCATCTGTTTCTAGGGGGATGCAAATTGTATTTATATTTATATATTGCATGCCTGAAATATAAGACCGCATTAACTATGTTCTGATCTTTTGTAAGCCGAACATGTTTGTTTTCTGATTTGTGTCCTTTTGCCATTGGATCCCAAAGGTATAAGAACATATACTATGAATAATTGTCTTTGAATATATATATATATAACTATAAAATATTATACATAACTATATTTAAAAATATAAGTAACAACATATATTTAATATACATTTTTATACATTAGTATATAAAAATCTATTTTACCATATATATACCTATAGATAAATATATGTATACATATATAAAATTATATAAAAAATATATATATACCTACATTTATAAATATAAATATAACTATATGTTTAACTATATGTATAACCACATTTAACTATATTTATAATTACATGTATAATAACATACAACATTATGTTTAACTATATGTGTATAACTATATACAAATATTTGTATAACTATATATAAATATTTGTATAACTATATAACACTCTATATAATTAAATATAACTATATTTGTAACTATGTATACATATATGTAAATCTATATATTTATTTATATCTTTATATATTTATGTATAACTATTTGTATGAATATATATATATATATATATATATATATATATATAACTATATGTTTAACTATATAAAAATATTAATAGCTATATATACTATATGTATAATAACATATAACTATAAATAATTGTTTCTAATAATATGTGTAACTATAAAAGATTTATACATAATTTTATTTAAATATATAATTTACAACTTATATTTAATATACAATTGTATATATTACTATATAAAAATGTGGTTTACTATATCTATACCTATACATAACTATATGTTTAAATATATAAAATTATATGAATAAATATATATACCTACATGTATAAATATAAGTATAAATGTATGTGTAACTATATGTATAACCACATGTAACTTTATTTATAATTACATGTATAACAACATACAACATTATGTTTAATTAAATGTGTATAACTATATATAAATATTTGTAAAACAAAATAAAACTATATATAATTAAATATAACTTTTTTTAACTATTTATACATATATGCAAATCTATATATATATATATATATATATATATATATATATATATATATATATATGTTTATAACATTGTATACATTTATGTATAACTACTTATAATTACTTGGAGCTATGGATCAATGCAAAACAGCCGCAGAAATCAGGTATGGTTTGGATGATAGTTATCATGTGTTACTTTCTTTTTCATTATAAAACTAATGAATGCTGATAAAATATTCATAAAATAGTAATCTGTAATCATATCAAAATTTTTTTATATTAATGAGAGTAATATAAGCTCCAATTTGTTTAACAATTTACACCCTCAGTTCATTGAGCACACTCGGGCATAGTTACATGAGTAGGAAATGAAATCATACAAATCTCATGAGTTTGCTGTTGCTTAAAATGAGGTTTTTGAGCTATGGATCAATGCAAACTGCCTCAAACATTAGGTATGATTTGGATTATAGCCATCACATACTTTCTGCTTTTTCTTTATTAAACTAATGAATACTGAAAAAATATTCATAAAATTTGAAACTTGTAATCATATTAGGTTCGCTATTATGTTTCTTTCATGGTTAAATTATGAACTTCAATAGACTATTATGCATTTCTATTTAATATTGCTTATCATCTAGTTTTTTGCTTTTCTTATTCACTAGATATCTAAACAAAAACAATCTTTGAGTAGCCAAGTGATTTTACACGTAGAACTTGATTGAGTATATATGTACATGTACACTGTAGTGTATATGTACATATATTATATGTAATATACATATATACTTGTATATATGTATAAGTATTTACCTATATATATGTACATATTTATACATATACATTGTAGTGTAAATGTATATACATGTACACATATATTGTAGTGTATAAATACACATATATATGTACATATACACTACAGTGTATATGTACATTTACTGAGTATATATGTGCATATAAATACTTGTACATATATGCCAGTATATATGTACAAATACATATATATCAGTGAATACATATATACTACTATATTTGTATATGTAAATATATATCAGTATATATGTACATATATACTACAGTATAAATGTATATATATATATTATAGTATTATATATTTATGACATTAAGGTTTTCAAAATCATGAGATAGAGTTTTCAGTGAAGCAGAATTTAGCATGGTTTGCATTAAATCAATACTTTGCAATGTTTGTAATATTCTAAAACTCTTCATCTTTTATATCTGCTACTAAACTATATGTGTATACCTATATATAAATATTTGTATAACTATATAAAACTCTATATAATTATATATGACTATATTTGTAATTATGTATAAATATATGTATACATATATGTAAATCTATATATTTGTTTATATCTTTGTATATATTTATGTACAACTACATATAACTACTTGTATGAATATATCTATATATAATGATATGTTTAATTATATATAATTATTTATAATTATTAATACTATATGTATAATAATATATAACTATAAATAATTGTATCTTACTATATGTATAACTATAAAAACTTTCTTCATTTAGATTAGGGATTAATTAGCTATAAAAATAAAAAAGTAAAAATTATGATTAATTATAAAATTTATTTGAATATTAAGAAAATAAGTAATTTTTTTAATTAAATTAATATTATGAAGTATCTGAAGATGATAACTTTTTAATTCAAATAAGTTAGAGGTAAGTGATAGGTTGGTTTGTTAAATATGAGTTAATTTTACTTTTTAGACATATATATTCTATACCTTATATATGTCTAGATGATAACAAGTTTCTCATAATATATTCATATATTATGAGAATATATGAATATAATATAACCCATATTTTATTTTATTTGTATTTTAAGTTTCTCATAATCATACTTAGACATATAAATTTATTCATATATGACCCTTAGGTCCTCATTTACCAAATTTATATTTTGCACATTTTCTATTAGTTAATTTTTTGGATTTGGTCAATTTCTTATTTAACATATATTATTCAATTATATATTTACATATTCATTTGCACTTGACATTTATCCATATAATCATATATCATTTAATATTTATCAATTATCATTTAATCATTTCTTAATTTCTTAGAAAACCCCAAGTTTGGTTTAACCCAATATTTATCTTATTCATTTGCCCAAATCATTTTTTTGGGTGTTACATTTCATGCCATGATTAACTCAAGGTTGCAAAATAATTATATTGTCTCTATCATCGATGGAAATGGGGACCCTACTAGCTCTTTAGGAGGAGGGACATTAAAATTCACAAATAATATTCAAAATATTTTTGGGACTACATACAATCCCCCTCTTATCTAGCTGTACGTAGTCAAGTTTGGAATGATCTTGACACTTGAGCATATATGAAATTGTCTTTATCATTTTTCTATGAAAAATTAGAAATTACTTTTTTTAATACTGGGGATTTAAAATCCCTAGGGTATGATGGCATTTTTTTGAAATTTTGTAAGCAGAAATGGAATTATATTAGACAAGATGTTACTAATGCATGATAAGCATTTATTCTTAATGGAAAAATCTTGGAACATATCAATCATGCATGTATTGTTTTAATTCATAAATCTTTTCATGCATCTACTATTAAAGATTATAGATTGATTTTTTGTTGTAATGTCATTAACAAGATCATATTTAAACTAATGATTTCATAAATCAAGTCTATAGTTAATGATTTTATTGACCAAACTTTGGTATACAAAGTAAGGTTAATAATGAATAATTTTTTTCTTGCTCAACATTAGGAGATATACAAGGAAGGATAGATCTCCTAAGTGTTTTATCAAGATAGACCTGTAAAAGATCTTTGACATGGCAAATTAGATATTCATAACTTAGATGTTGCATGCACTAGGCTTCCCGAAGAAGCTCACCAATATTTTTTATCTGTGAATTTCAACCATCAACTATTCCCTAATGATAAATAATCAATATTTTAAAAATTTGTATTAAAGTAACATTAAATAATTTATTTTATGAGCATAATACTTTTTATTGATATTTTAGAAATTAAATTAACATACATTAAAATTTATACTAATATAAATATAAAATAAGTCATTGTATGATTAAATAGAAAATATTTTCAAAAATATCAAAATTGACAAATAAACTAGTAAATATTAATATTATTATAAGTAAAAAAAAAATTATGATTATAGGAAACTTTTAAAAATATAATTAATACAAAATTTGAATAAATATATAGATGTTTGGCCCTACTAAATTTTATAATAATTAAACAATTGAGTAATATTTTTACTATTAGTTTTTAATATTCAGTATTTATTAAAATAATAAATATAACTTTTTAAAATTATCTTCTCACTTTAAGTAATTTTTTGATTTTTAAAAATTATTAATGATATGGAATAATATGAAATTTTATACTTTTAAAATTATTTCATATTATCTTCATAAAAATTAATATGAATTTTTAAAAATGTATAACCATAAAATATATATATTTATATATTTTTTTAAGATTAAGAGTATTTTATAACTCTTAGGAGAGTGGCTAGAAGACAAATCTTCATTTCATATATGTCTTATTATATAAAGTTTGTAAATTTTGTAGCTATTTGATATTTTTTTATAAGGCTAAACATATATTTTTTTAAATTGTTTATATATTTATTGTTTAATTAATTTTATAATAAAAAATTATAAGGTGTTTGTTTATCATGTGTACCTTGCTACACGCACATGAATTTTGTTGAAAAATTTTTGATAATAAATAAAAAAAATTAGCCTTTTTGTAATATATATATATATATATATATATATTGTTTATTTAATGTTTTTATAATTAACATGTTTAATTTTTTGGTAATATATATAATCACTTGTTGTCAAGAAGCGAGAGAAACTCTATAAGCATAGCGGCTATGTCCCCCACAGTCCACCTCTATCTCTCAACACCAACGCATCAAGACCTAAGTGAATAGTAATATAAACGAGATTTCTTATTGATTTAAGGTACGTTTTCTACCCTATTTCTTCATCGATTATCTTTATACAAGAATGTGTGTTTTGATTCTGTTATTTTTTATTCCGAAATTCTTATTCATTAATCACCATGGTAAGCTTGGATTTCTTATATAAACTTATTCGTATATTCATGCATTTGTGATATAATGCGTTCTCATTGTGTAGATGTTGATGGTGCATAGTAGGTATGCTGACTTGATATCTACATCAAAATACATAATTATATATAAATAATATACATAAACAGTAAACATAAATATAAGTGTATTTTTTGTGTGTATTTAAACATAACTATGCATAAATATGCATGTGTGATATAATTCTAATTTCTTATATAAGTGTATTTTACTATATCTATAACTATAAAAATAGTATACATAAACATAACTATATATAAATATAATAACGTATATTTAATATACATATGCACATGTGTATATATATATATATATATGTGTGTGTGTGTGTGTGTGTGTGTGTGTGTTTAATAATACGTATATCAACATATTACTATATATAAATGTATTTATCTACATTAATATACATAACTATATATAAACAATAGCCATAAATAGTATGTATAAACAGTATAAGGTATGCCGACTTGATATCTACATCAATATACATAACTATATATAAACAGTATACATAAACAACATACATAAACATAAGTGTATTTTATATAAGTGTATGTAAAGATTATATATATATCAATATGCATGTGTGATATAATTCGAAATTCTTATATAAGTGTATTTTATTATATCTATATTTATAAAAATAGTATACACAAACATATCTATATATAAATATAACAACATTATATATATATATAGGTATATAACTATATATAATGTATTTAACAATATGTATATCAACATATTACTATATATAAATGTATTTATCTACATCAAACCCTATACATAGTCATATGTATAAATATATATAATTACATGAAAAACTATATATAACTACATCTACAACATGTATAACTAAACGCTTCAAAAACTTAATATACATTCATATCATTCATCTCATTCATACATTTTTTTTTTTGAATATTGTATAAATCTTTATCATTTTCCCATATATTTTAGGAACTTAAATATACTTTTTTCAACCGTAAATGTAATTTTATTATATTTTTATATGTTTGTATAATCATTATGATTGTTTAGGGTTTGTATTTTTGTTTCACATGATATCTTTTAATTAAAATTGATTTCTAATAAATTGTTCATTTGTTAGAATTCAAGTTGTAAATTTCAAAACAAGTAACAATATGTTTGTGTAATAAATATTATAAAAAAAATTTTAAAATATATATGTGATGTAGTTTCAATTTACAAAAATAAAACTTTAAATTAAAATTATTTTACAAAATAAAATTTGCACCTCATAATATGCAATATGTAATATTTATTATAAAATTAAGAATATTTGAAATGTATTTATTAATTACAAAAAAAAAACATTGTAATGTATTAAATTCAAAATAAAATTTAAAATAAAATTTAAAAATAATTATTTAAAAAAACAAATTCATATATTTATATGGTCATTTATATATATTGAATAAAATAAAAAAAATAATTACTTGTAGAAAAATATACTCATGTATTTATCTGGTAATCTGTTTTGTTTGAACATAATTAAAGAAATAATTGATTTTTTACAAAACATTAAAGACATTTATTTATATGCACTATATTATATTTGTTTGAATTTTAGAGTTTCTAAAATTTTATTAAACACAATAAATATTAGTTAGAAATTTATCATAGACATTATTATTTTAATAAAAAAATTATATAGAAATATAAAAACAAAATTATTTATTTATGAACTATATTTTCATTTTTAACATAATTGTAAAAACAAAATAATTTACAAATATGCCAATTTCATTTATTTATAAGAGTATAATGATAGTTATTTTAATATAAATATTAAAAAAAACAACTATTTGAATAAAATAGAAGCTCATATATATAATTCATAAATTCATTTTACACATTAATATGCTTCACACACATACACACTCAAACACAAACACACACATACACAAACACACACATACACAAACACACAAATATTTGTTTTAAATATAAAGAATTTACAATATTTTATAAATTGTGTTCAACATATAATATTTTATTTTAATTAAATTTTCAGAATCAAAAAATTTTAAATACATTTACACAGACATGCACACACACACACACATACATATATAAAATTTTTTCATGTGTAACTTTAAAAAAACATTAAGTATATAGGTATATGTGTGTGTTTGTGTGAGTGTATAGTAGTATATGCATGCATACAAGTATATACACACTATTTGAAAATGTAGATACATGTGTGAATATATAACAAAGTACAAGAATGTGTATGCTGATATATAATGTATAGTAATGTATATGGATGTATAAAATGTGTGTGTGTGTGTATAGGGTAGTGTATATGCACATATATATTTATGCATATATATGTAAATATCAACATTAATTTTGAGAAGAGAAATACATGAGCACATAAATATTAACATATTCAACAAATTCGTTAGAGTAGGAGCAAAAAGTGACAATATTGCAAGATACTACTAATCTTCCATCTATAACACTTTGCCTCTAAATTTGATCAGAGTACTACTTGCAATGATAAGGTTCATTCAATACTGCATACCATGTATCTATATGTCTATCTATCTATAGCATGTCTATCTATCTATATGTGATAGATAGACTTATCCTTCAAAAACCAAGTAGTACTCTTCTCATAAATACTGCATACCATGTATCTATATCTCTTTTGCATACCATGTATCTATATGCATACCATGCATACCATGTATCTATATGTCTATCTATCTATAGATATCAATATCTATAGATATTGATATCTATAGCATGCAATATTTATGAGATATTGATATCTCAATATCTATCCTTCAAAAATCAATAAAATCTTTGTCTAATAAATCTCAAAACCAAGACTTATTATTCTTTGACAAAAATACTTGTCATCACATCAAGACAATGATCTTTAATATATATATACAAGATAAGAACTTCTAAAGTAATCATGATCCACTGTACATGACATTTAAATCTCACCAAGAAAGAGAGATAGAAATCAGCATTACATGACTTGATGATCCAAATCCGAAGATGTAAATACTAAATGGATACATTCACAACCTATTTTAAATGAGTTTTCTATCATATCAATTGATCCAGTTTAGAATAATGAGTTGGACATTCCAATTACATTATTGACAAATATATATAATAAAGAGCAACCCAAGAAAAAGATCGATCGACAAGACTAGATTGGTAATGAATGATTTTACATAGCCTTATGATATTGATTTTTTAAACACATTATTTCATATGATTAACATGACCACTAATTGGTTATTACTTTCTATTTATCATCACATATATAAAATATATATTAGTTCGATATAAATATTACATTCCTTTATAAAAATTTTTATAAAAAAATACTTATATAGTAGTCATTAGAATTCATTATTCCTAGAAGCAGAGAGCACATATATGATATACAGAATACGAAAGGAAATGTATAACCTCAAGCTGTCTTCCAAGACATGATTTAATAATTTTACTTAATATTTACTATATTTTGTCATAAAAATATGTCAAATTTATCTATTTTTTTAAGTTGATCAAGATGTTAGCATGTGAAACTAATTCTATTCGATGATAATGATCTAATTACATGAGATAATTAGTTGGATATATCTAAACTAAACTCTACAAACCAAGTTTCAGATATTATTTAAAATATTTGAGATTTTTTTAGTGTTGAGAAGTATGACAACTATTTCACAAAAAAAATAAATTTTATATATTTTATCTGATAAGATATATCATGATGTACATCAATGGCTTACTACTTGGTATAAATATAGACTTATCTAGATAAGTTGGTCTCTCAATTGACTGAACTACATATAGAATAATCATAAAAACTAAATTTTCTAATAATAATTATGTCTGATATTACCTATGATGTCAGTATATTTAGTTATTTTTAAAATTTAAATAAAAATATTCATATGAATATAATACTTAAAAATCTGAGGTATATGAAAAAAAAATTCAAGAAATGTGATTATAATTAAAGATTATGAACATTATTGGATAGATACACATTCAGATTCTGGTTGGACCTCTACGATCACAAAGCAAAAAATTGACATATGTTTTTTTTATTTTTTTGTAAATAACTTTATCTTATGTAAAAATAAAAGATAAATAAATTATTTTGAGATGCAGTATATAAAAAAATACAAAGATATGACATCAGTAACTTATAAATTTCAATGGATCAACTACTTTTTGAATGAGCTTTATCTTCTAGTTTAGAGATTGATGATATTTCACTATAATGGCCAGATAGCCAAACACATTGTATCCAACTCAATGTTCTATGAGCGGACAAAGCATATTAAGATTAATAATCATTTCATTCAAAATAAAATTCAGGATATTTTGATCACTACAACCTACATACGTATCAGTGAGCTGAGTAAGAACATCTTCATGTAGGATATTAAGGACCATAATTTTTTGTCCACTCTTCCAAGTTATGAATATGTGATATGCATGCATTAACTTTAGAAAGGTGTTCAATTTTTAGTTTAATATTTTTTTATTTGATTTTTATTTCTTGGGAATACACGACTTGTTAGCTTCTCCAAACCATATACATGAGATTATATATATCCAAAATACTATAATTCATTTTTCTTAAAATAATTTTTCGTTTTTTTAAAGATTCTCAACTCTCTCTCTCTCTCTCTCTCTCTACTCTATGCAAAACCAAAATAATACTTATTTACACTTGATTAAATAAGTCATGAAAAATTATAAAATTAAAATTATTATTATAGAGTATTTATCAATTTAGAAAATATTCACAATATAATTTTTTTGAGAGTTGGTTTGGTGTTTACAAAAAAGAAAAAAAATATTTCCACATAATATTGATATCGATATAGATATATATATTAAAGTATAACAAATATGTTTTGTATGTGGGATGTAAAGTAAATTTGTTACATCTATAAATTACATTAAAATTGAATGTTAAGTTGATATTTTCTTGTCATGGTTATAAATGAGCTGACAAGAAAACTATGAAAATAGATACATTGAAATAAGCTCTATATAAATAATATTTTCTTAAAAATTGAAACTAGAAAAAATTTAAATTGAAAATT
>JAREIK010003006.1:50000-146391 GCA_029783825.1 Sapria himalayana
TACATGTGGTTATACATATAGTTACACATATAGTTAAACTTATATTTATACATCTAGGTATATATATTTTTTCATATAATTTTTATATTTATACATATAGTTATGTATAAGTATAGATTTAGAAAAATACATCTGTATATATTAATATATAAAAATGTTTATTAAATATATGTTGTAAATTATATATTTAAATATAATTACATATAAAGTTTTTATAATTATACATATAGTAATATACAATTATTTATAGGTATATGTTATTATACATATAGTATATGTAGTTATAAATAGTTATATATTATTAAATATATAGTTATATATATATATATATATATATATATATATATATATATATATATATATATATATATATATATATATATATATATATATATATTTTCATATTATATGTAGTTATACATAAATGTATACAAAGTTATAAACAATTATATAGATTTACATATATGTATACATATATGTATACATAGTTACAAATATAGTTATATTTAATTAAATAGAGTTTTATTTAGTTATACAAATATTTATATATAGTGATACACATATACTTAAACATAATGTTGTATGTTGTTATACATGTAATTATAAATATAGTCACATGTAGTTATACATATAGTTACACATATTTATACTTATATTTATACATGCATGTATATATATTTTTTCATATAATTTTATATATTTATATATATAGTTATGTATAGGCATAGATATAGTTAAATACATTTTTGTATATTATTATATAAAATTGTATATTAAATATATGTTGTTAATTATATATTTAATTATAGTTATGTTTAATGTTTTTATAGTTATACATATAGTAAAATTCAATTATTTATAGTTAAATGTTCTTATACATATAATATATTCAGTTATAAATAGATTTATATATAATCATATTTAATTATACATAAAGTTATAAATATGTATGTGGTTAAGATATAGTTATATATAACATTTTTATAGTTATAGATATAGTAAAATGCAATTATATATCATTATATATTATTATACAAATAGTATATTTTTTTAGAAATATAGTTATATAGAATTATACATATAGTTATTAATTATAATATAGTTAAAAAAATAGTTATATATAGTTATAAATATAGTTATAAAATTAGTTTACATTGTTACAATATAATTAAATATAGTTATGAAAAGATTTATATAGTTATACAAATATTTATAAATAATTAGACATATATAGTTAAACATATAGTTATATATAAATGTTTTTATAAGTTTTAATTATAATTATAGTTACATGTGTGATTACACACATAGTTATCCATATAGTTTTAAATGTAGTTATACATGTTGTAGATGTAGTTATATATAATTTTTCATGTAATTATATATATTTAGTCATATGGCTATGTATTGGTATTGATGTAGTAAATACATTTATATATAGTATGTTAATATACATATTGTTTAATACATTTATATATAGTGATATATATATATATATATGTATGTGTGTGTGTGTGTATGTATATGATTATTAAATACATGTTGTTATATTTATATATAGTTATGTATACTGTTTTAATAGTTATACATATAGTAAAATAAACTTAAATATATTTATGTGTTATTAATCTTGGGATTATCATATTTACATAATTTATTGTGTAAATATTAAATATGTTGTTATATACACACTGCTCACCACAAACACCAACACCCATTGTTACTAACACATCTGTGAGAAAATACAAACTACCACAAGCCGGTTTAAGTGGCAAAATAAAAGGAAAATTAGTGAACACATCCTTGTCTAGAATTAGTAAACCAAGATTTATGGGAGAATATAGATAAGTTTGGAAAAATATGGAATTTGAAAAAATAAACACCTGAATCAAAACAAACACTCTTGCATTAAGATAAGTGATAAAGAGTTAGGGTAGAAAGCGTACCTCAAATCAATAAGAAACTCACGGTTTAAAGAAATCACTTCCACTGTTAGGTTTCATTTTGATTTATCCTTGTCGAGAGAGAGAGAGAGAGAGAGACAAATGGTGCTATTTAGAAACTTAGAGTTGTCTCTGGACAACAAGAAACAGTTTTAGAAGTATTATAATTTCATAAATGTTTTAATTTTTAAATATCAAAATATTTAATAAACAATAAATAAATATAAAACATAAATACTTATCTTTTTTTACTTAATAAATTATTTTCAACAAGTTATTGTGCATGTAGCAAGGTACACATGAAGAATAAACACTTTGCAATTTTTAATTATCAAATTAATTAAACAATAAATATATAAACAATTTCAAAAAATAGATGTTTAGCCTTCCAACTAGGAAAAAAAATCATGGCTACAAGATTTATAAACTTCATATTATAAGGCACACATGAAAAGATGATTGGTCTTCAAGCCACTCTCTTAAGAATTATAAATACTCTTTATGTTAAAAAATATATAAATATATATATTTTATGGTTATAAATTTTTAAGAATTCATATTTATTTTTAAGAATATAATATGAAATATTTTAAAGGCATAAAATTTCATATTATTTTATATCATTTATAATTTTTAAAATTCTAAAAATTACTTAAAGTGAGAAGACAAATAAAAAAAGTGATACTTATTATTTTAACAAAGAGTGAATATTAAAAGCTAATAGTAAAAATATTACTTATTTATTTAATTTTTATAAATTTTAGTAGTGGTAAAAATCTATGTATTTATTATTAAATATCAATTTATTTTCTTTAAAATTTAATGAAAAAATTTAAATTTTTATTATAATTCAAAATTTTCAAATTATGTAGTAATTATTTTTTTAAAAGTTTCCAATAATCATACAATTTTTTTATACATATAATAATATTAATATTTACTAGTTTATTCGTCAATTCTTCAAAAATATTTAATCATACAATGAATTATTTTACCTTTATATTAGTAGATATTTTAATGTATGTTCATTTATTTTTTAAAATATCTTAAAAAATTAATATAATTATAGAATTAATTATTTAATATTACTTTAATTCAAATTTTTATATTTTTAATTAAAAAATATCTTAAAAATATTACTTTAATGTTTTTATAATCATAAAAATATTTATTTTAGTTCTTATTAATATATATTTCTTGTATTTTATAATTTTTATAATTATTTATTTATAATATCCTATTTTTATAATTTTACGAGGAGATTGTGTCCCTCAAGGATTGATCATCCATAGACCATGACATACATTTAATAACCCAAATTAAATAAAATATTTAAACAAATAATAAATTAACAAAAATTTAAATCATTAAAGATTAGAGACGGAAATTATCCACAGTGCAAATAGCTAGCGAAAATCTCTAGCTAAATGGATATATTGTGTGAAAAATAAAATTTAAGAAATAATCGCTTGCAATAAAAGATAAAATAGAAAAAAAGAATTAGATAAATATTTTGCAATGGATTTTGTCTCGATATAATTAGCTAGGAAAAATCCGTCGCTAAATTCTCAGTTTTCTTTTCATGGAAATCTATGAAAATATTAGCGTCAAAATTTATTTCGATATAATTAGCTAGGGAAAATCCATCGCTAAATTCCCAGTTTTCTTTCGTGTTTCATTGCACGGAAATCTATGAAAATATTATCGATGGAATTTATCTAGATATAATTAGCTAGTGAAATTCCGTGGCTAAATTCATGACTAATTTTCCTAGTTTTTTTGCGGAAATCTACAAAAATATTAGCCACAAATAATTTTCAATCAGACATTTTCATCACTAATCCATCACTAATATGTTGCTAGTATTTATTTCAATGTAAAATTAAAAATCCTTTGTTATTCCCTTGCTATTCCCTAGCTAATCCTTCTCTATTTAGCTAGGGAATGATCCCTAGCAAAATTTTCCTAGTTAAATTGACATTTTCATGTAGTGTATGTCTATCTATTTGTCTATATGTCTGTATATTGATTTGTCTATTGATCAATATATCTATCTTTCTATTTATCCATATATCTATCCATATATCTATCCATATATCTATCCATATATCTATCCATCTATCTATATGTCCATTTATTAATCTATATATATATATCTATCTATCCTTGTATCACTCTATCTATCTATCAGACTATCTATTTGACTATCTATCTATCTTTTGATAAGTCTATCTATCTATCCATCAATGTATCTATATATATATATATATATATATATATATATATATATATATCTGTCTATCTATCAATCTATCTATTTTTCCTTTTTTTTCTTTCTTTTTATCTATTTGTTTCTCTATCTATTTGTCTATCTATCTATCTTTCTTTCTATCAGTAAATCTATCTGTCTATCTATTTGATTATCAATCTATCTTTATATCTAATGTCTATGTGTTAGTATATCTGTCTATCTATATATCTATCTGTATGTCAATATGTGTGTATATCTATATGTCTATATATTTATATATATGTCTATAAAAATCTCAATCCATTTATCTATCTATCTATTTATCTATCAATTTATCTGATCATCTATCTATCTGTATGTCTATTAAGATGTCTATCTATCTGTGCGTTTATCTCTTTATCTATCTGTCTTCCTATCTCTCTATCCATCTGTCTTTCTAACTAACTAACTAACTATCTATCTGTCTATCTATTTGTCTATCAATCAATCTATGCATTATTTGACTATCTATCTAAATATCTATCTATCTATATATCTATTTATCTATCTATCTATCTATTATCTAACTGTGTCCTTATATTTGTCTATATATCTAACTATCTATTTGTTTATCTATCTATCTGTATATCTATCTATCTATATATTATTTTAAATATCTAATATCTATTATCTCTCTATCAAACTATCTATCTATTGATCTATCTATCTGTCTGTATTGCTGCCTATATATCTTTTTATCTATCTATCTATCTATCTATAAAACTATTTAATAATTTATGTATCTATTTGTCTATCTAATTATTTCTATATATGTGTATTTATATATCTATATATCTATTTATTTATTTATTTATTTATCTATCTATCTATTTATCTATATATCTTTTTTTTATCTATATGTCTATATATCTATCTATCTATTCGTCTATCTATCTATTTATTTAACTATCTATCTTTTTTGTCATTGTATCTATCTATATATCTTTTTTATCAATCAATCTATCTTTTCATCTATCTATATATCATTTTATCGATCTATCTATCTATCTATCTTTCTATTTAACTATCTGTCTAATGATCTGTTTATCAATTTGTCTATCTACCTATCTAACTAACTATCTATTTTTTAGTCAAGCTATCTGTCTAACTATATGTCTATTGATCTATCTATCTATCTATCTATCAATCCATCTATCTATCTGTCTATCAATCTATCAATCTATCAATCTATTTGTCTATCTATCTATTTGTCTATCAATCTATTTGTCTATCAATCTATCTACCAATCTATCTGTCTATCGATATGTCTATCTATATATTTATCTATTTGACTATCTATTTGTCTATTGATTTGTCTATATATCTATATATCTATCTATCTATATATCTAGCTATCTAATTGTCTATCTATCTATTAATTTATCTATCTATCCATCCATATATCTATCCGTAATTTGGTCTATCTATCTATAGATGATCTATTTGTTTTTCTATTGATCTTTTGATCAGTCTATCTATCAGTCTATTTATCAATAAATTTTTCTGTATATATATTTGTTTATATAACCATCTATCTATTTGTCCTTTTATTTGTCTTTATATCATTATTATTATTTGTCTATCTATTTGACTATTTATTTGTCTTTCTTTCTGTCTATCTATCTGTCTATCTGTCTGTCTATTTATTTATCTGTTTATTTGTATTTATATCTGTATGTCTCTCTATTCGTATATGTATCTATCTGTCTATCTATCTATCTATCTGTCTATAAGTGTGTCTATTTGTCTGTCTATCTGTTTATCTATATGTTTATCTTTCTATATGTCTATCTAAATGTCTGTCAATCTGTCAATAAATCAATCTATATATCTATATGTATATCTATTTATCTATCTATCAGTCTATCTATTTCGATTCTATCTTTCTATCTATCTGTCTATCTATATGTTAGTCTATCTTGTAATCTATTTGTCTATCTGTATGTCTATCTATCTATATGTGTATGGCTCTATATTTCTATATGTATATATATATATATATATATATATATATATATATATATATCTATCTATCTATCTATCTATCTATCTATCTATGTATTCGTCTATTTATCTAGCTAACTATCGATCTATTTATCTATCACTCTATTTTTCTGTTTATCTATCTGTCTATTAATCTATCTATCTATCTATCTTTTTGTATGTCTATTAATTAATCTATCTTTCTATTTGTATATCTCATTATATATCTATTTATATATATATCTATCTATTTTCCTTTCTATCCTTATATCTATTTGATTATTTATTTTTCAATCAATCAATCATTCAATCTGTCTGTCTAACAAACTTTCTATCTATCTATCTTTCTATCTATTTATCTATCAATCAATCTATCAAAATATCTATCTATCTGTATGTCTGTCTATATATTTCACTATCTATCTATCTATCTATATAACTATTTATCTATATGTCTAATTATATGTATATCGATCTATCATTTAAAATGTCTATCTTTCTTCCTATTTGTATTTCTAACTTTCTACCTAACTGTATGTCTATCTATATGTCTATTTATGTTTCTGTCTATCTATTTATCTATATGTCTATCAAATTATCTATCTATCTGTCTACCTATCTTTCTTAATATTTATCTATCTATCTATCTGTGTATCTATCTATCTATATACCTATTTATCTATCTTTCTATCTATCTACCTTTCTATCTATCTCTGGATCTATTTATCTATCTATCTGTTTGTCTATATGTCTGTATATCTGTATGTCTATATGTCTATCTATTTTTATATCTATATGTTGGCCTATTTGTCTGTCTATTTGTCTCTCTATCTTTCTATCTATCTATATGTTTATCTGTCTATTTGTCTAGCTAGCTATCTATCTATATGTCTATCTATATATCAAACTATATGATTGTCTATATGTCTGTTATTTATCTAACTATCTGCCTATCTATTTATCTATCTATCAATTATTCTGTCTATCTATCTATCTATCTAATTATCTCTCTATATATCTTTTTATCTATCTATATATCAATTTATCTATATAGATATATATATATATATATATATCTATATATCTTTCTATTAGTCAATCTAGCTGTCTATCAATCAATCTATCGAATTGTCTATATATATATATCTCTATATATATCTATCTAACATTCTATCTATCTATCTGTCTATTCATCTGTCAAACTATCTGTCTATCCAACTATATATCTTTTGTCTTTCTTTTGATCTATCTATCTATCTATTTGTCTATATATCTATTTATGAATCTATCTATCTGTATATCAATCTATCTATAAATATGTATACCTATTTGCCTATCTACCAGTCTATCTATCTATCTGACCATCTGTCTGTCTATAATCTGTCTATCTTTCTATCTAACAATATATCTATTTATCTATATATCTGGCTATCTATCTATCTATCTATATATCTATCTGTCCATATATCTATTTATCTATCAATCTTTTGTATAATTATCTATCATCTATATGTGTATCTATCTTTCTATCTATCTAACTATATATCCATCAATTCATCTATCTATCTATCTATATGTCTCTTTTAGCTATTTGTCTATGAGTGAATCTATATATCTAACTATTTGTCTATATGTCTATATATGTATATATCTATTTATGCATCTATATGTCTATCTATCTATTGGTCAATCTATCTATCTATTTATCGGTCTATCTGTCTATGTATCTATCTATCTATCTGTCTATCTATCTATTTGTCTGTCTGTCTATCTATTTATCTATCTTTCTATCTATCTATATATGTTTGTATATGTATATTTCTATTTATGCATCTATATGTCTATCTATCTATTAGTCTATCTATCTATCTATTTATCAGTCTATCTGTGTATCTATCTATCTATCTGTCTGTCTGTCTATCTATCTATCTATAAGTCTATATATCTATCTAAGTGTCTATCTGTGTTGCTCTCTATCTAATTATCAATTTGTCTATCTGCCTATCAATCTATAAATCTATCTATATGTCTATATGTCTGTCAATATGTCAATCCATCTATCTATCTAAAAGGGTTGTCTAACTATTTGTCTATCTATCTATCTATATATCTGCCTATCTATATGTCTATCTATCTATTTATCTCTCTGTCTATCAATCTATCAATCTATCTTTTCAATATGCTTGTCTATCTATTTGTTTATCTATCTATCTAGCTATTTGTCAATCTATCTGTTAATATTTTTATTTATATATTTGTCTATCTATCTATCTATTTTCTATCTATATATCTATCTATCTGTGGATATATCTATATATCTATGTCTATCTATCTGTCAATCTTTCTGTCTAACTTTCTGTCTATTTATCTATCTATATATCTATCTGCCTATCAATCAATCAATCAATCTAACTATATATCTATTAGTCAATCTGTCAATATATCTAACTATTTGTCTATCTAACTATATATCTATCTTCTTATCTATTAGTATATCTATTTGTTTATAAATATCTCTATAAATTTGTCTATATCTGTCTATCTATCTATCTACCTATATATGTATCTATGTATTTATCTATCTATATATCTATCTGTTGATCTATCTATCTATCTATCAAAATATCTATGTATCTGTCTATTTATCTCTTTGTCTATCTACCCATTATTTATCCATCTATCTATCCATCTATCTATCCTTTTATCCATCCATCTTTCTATCCTTCTATCTATTTGTTGATCTATCAATATATCTATTCATATATCTATCCATCTATCTATGCAACTAGATATCAATCAATTTATCCGTTTCACTTTACTTCTATTTATCCATCTATCTATCCATCAATCTATCCGCCTATATATCCTTCTATATATCCATTATCAATTCATCAATCGATCAGTCTATCTATCCATCTATCAATCTATATCTATCCATCTATCTATCTGTCTATATCTATCTATCTACATGTATGTCTATTTGTCTATCTATCTATCTATCTATTTGTTTATTTATTTATCTTTTATCTACCATTTATCTGTATACCTATCTATCTATTTACCTATTTGTTTATCTAATTTCCTTTGTATCTCTCTGTATATCTATCTGTCTGTCTATCTATCTATCTGTCTATTTATATATCTATCTATTTATTTATCAGTTTGTATATCCATCTGACTATCTATCTTTTTATTGATCTATCTATTAATCTGTCTATATATCTATCTATGTATGTATGTATATATCTATCTCAATATTTATTCATTAATTTATCTTTCAATCTAATCATTTGTTTATTCATCTATCTAACTGTCTCTCTATCCTATTATCTATCACTTTATAAATCCATCTTTATATCTATATATATATATATATATATATATATATATATATATATATATATATCTATATCTATCTATCTATCCATTTATCTATATTTCTAACTATCCATCTATCTATCAGTATTTTAATGTGGCTATCTATCTGTCTATTTTTATTTCTATAATAATTTCTATTTGTCTTTTTATATGTTGATTTATTTATTTGTCTACCTATCTATATATCTATATGTTTATCTATCTTTATATCTTTCTATGTATCTATGTGTTTATCTATGTTCCGGATGTAATTAGCTAGAAAAATTTGGTCGCTAAATTCCAGGTTTTATTAGCAAGGGAAATTCTGTCTCTATATTCAGGATATTATTAGCTAGGGAAATTTCATCACTAAATTCATTGCTAAATTCACCACTTTTCTTGAGCAGAATTTACTAAAATATTCCATCACTAATTCATTGCTAATCCATTGCTAAATTCTCCCTTTTCTTGAGCAGAATTTACAAAAATATTCCGTCTCTAATCCCTCACTAAATGTTGCTAAATTCCCCGCTTTTCTTTAGTGGAATATAAGAAAATATTTTGTCGCTAATCCGTCGTAAATCTATTACTAAATTTCTTGCTTTTCTTGAACTGAATTTACGAAAATATTCTATCGCTAATCCGTTGCAAATTTTTATTTCAATGAAAAATCAAAGATTCCTTGCTATTCACTAGTTAATCCCTCGTAATTTAGCTAGGGATTTATCCAAAGCTAAAATTCCCTAGCTAAATGAATATTTTTTTGTAGTGTCTCAACTTCTCATCAATCAATCAATGAAGAAGAAGTTAGTAGCTTAAAGAATAAAGAAATCTCAGTTATCAGCTCCCATATTCTATTAGGCAGGAATTCTCGAAAAGCAATTGGTAACAATCTTTGCATGAATACATGACAATCATGACTCTTCATTCCAAACATCTTAAGTTTTTTAGCATCCACACATCTCTCTAGATTAGAAGCATAACCAACTATAAATGTATGTTTTTTTTACCCACTCCAACACAACCTTCTTCTGTGATTTATTTAAAACAAATGGCACATCAGGGTATTTATTGGTTACAAGATTTTTTGTAAATTGAGGACGACAACAATATTTATGCAACTCATCTCTTGACTTGAAAGAGTCCTTAGTTTTTCCTGGAATATTAAACACTGTATTGAAAATATTGTCAAACACTTTTTGCTCAATATGCATAACATCAAGATTGTGCCTGAGCAAGTGTTCATGCCAGCAGGGCAAATCCCAGAAAATTTTTCTTTTATTCCACATACAAGTCTTAAATATAGCTGCATTCACAACTTTGCCATCAACATCTATCACTATCCTCAAGTCTTTGTTATTCAATTCCGGCAGAATATTATACCCAGATCTAACCCCCAGAAAATTGATTAGTAACCTTTCTATTCTTAATGAATTCTTTGGTATTATGTCAATACAGATGATTAATGGACAATAACTTCCATTGGTTGTTGAACCACAACTATTTTCCGCTCTTAATTAATCTAAAAGGATCAAAATCTTCCAGACAATGCAGGCATGCCACATACTAGTTGTACTCCATCCAGACATCATAGAATATCCTAGAAAGTCATTTAAGGTCCACATGAGGGCAGTGCACATCTGAAAATTTTCCGTTTGGAAATATCATAAGTTTGAACCCTAACACCCCAAAGACTTTTCAACTTCGCTATCAATGGTTGCAATAAAATTTTGCCGTTTGCTTTTACTGAGCATACCCACATATTTTACAACTGTTAAGGTTACTGTCACTACCCCAGTATATCATATAATTGTTCACACATTAATGAATGACCTGTATGGGTAATTTCAAGCCTCTAACTAACTTTTTCATGCTACAAAAATCAAATGGCATCAGATTATATTTTGGTAACAATTCATAAATGAATTTAGACATATCATCAAACCATGTATGTGAATACTTGTGTCTGTACTTTATTTCTAACATCCTCACGGCTAGAAAAAGTTGAGTATGCTTAGAATTTCTCTTATATACAGGTTTGCTCTAGCTTTAAACATGTCATAGAAATTTTTTGCCTCGGCATTTGTATCCTCATTCGGGTTGAATTCAGCAACCAATGCATCAAAAACCATTTTATGGTATGTAGTGTGATTAATATTATCTGAGACCATCTGATTAGTTTCACTTATTGACACCCATACTAAACTAGAAAACCTGTATTGGACTTGCTTCTCACCATGGTATATCCAAACATAGTAATCCACTACAAAACCATTTCTATACAAATGTATCTTTACAGTTTCAACATTCAAAAACTTTTTATTCTAACATTTAACTAAAGTGCAATGACACCTTATATATGTACCACTATTCACACACTTAGGATGTCTCAGAACAAACTCAACAAATTCGTCAACTTTATCTCCTCATTCATTAGAGAACATTCCATTTACTATTCGACCATTGTACATCCATTCATGATCATCTTCCATAACAAGTTAAAAAAATCATTTTATTTAACAAACACAATTATCACTTATTATAGTTATATATAATTTTATAGACATTTATTTAGATATACAAATATTTATATATAGTAATTCACATATAGTTTAAAATAATGTTGTATATTGTTATACATGTAATTATAAATATAGTTACATGTGGTTATACATATAGTTACACATATAGTTAAATGTATATTTATACATGTAGGTTTATATATTTGTTAATTTAATTTTATATATTTATACATATAGTAATGTATAGGTATAGATATAGTAAAATACTTTTTTATATACTACTATATACAAGTATATATTAAATATAAACTATAAATTTAATACATAGATATAATTTTTCATAAAACTTTTAAAGTTATACACATTGTAAGATACAATTATTTATAGTTATATATAATTTTAGATATAATATATATAGTTATAAATAGTTATATATAATTAAACATATAGTTTTATATATATATATTCATACAAGTAGTTATAAGTAGTTACACATAAATATATACAACGTTATAAACAAATATTTTGATTTAATTATATGAATATATACGTATATATAGTTACAAATATAGTTATATATACTTACATAAACATTTATTTAGATATACAAATATTTATATATAGTTATACACATAATGTTCAATGTTGTTATAAATGTAATTATAAATATTGTTACATATGGTTATACATATAGTTATACATATAACCGACATATATTTATACATGTAGGTTTATATATTTGTTCATTTAATTTTATATATTTATACATATAATAATGTATAGGTATTGATATAGTAAAATATTTTTGTATAAACTACTATATACAAGTATTTATTAAACATAAGCTGTAAATTTAATATTTAAATATAATTATGCATAAAACTTTTAAAGTTATACTCATAGTAAGATACAATTATTTATAGTCATATATTATTTTACCTATAATATATATAGTTATAAATAGTTATAAATAGATATATTCATACGTGTAGTTATAAGTAATTATACATAAATATAAACAACGTTATAAACAATATTTTGATATAATTATATGAATACATATATGTATATATAGTTACAAATATAGTTATATTTATTTATATAGTGCTACATAGTTATACAGATATTTATATATAGTTATACACATATAGTTATAAATTTGTATGTAGTTAAAGATATAATTATATATAACATTTATATCGTTGTACATTAAGTAAAATATACTTATATATAGTTATATGTTAGTATACATATAGTATTTTTTAGAAATATAGTTATATAGAATTATACATATAGTTATACATTATTATATAGTTACAAATTAGTTATACAAAGTTATAAATATAGTTATAGAAATAGTTTACTTTATTATAAATATAGTTATAAATACTTTTATATAAAATGGCATATGATTATATAATTAAGCAAGTATATCTATATAATATTTGTGAATAAAATATTTTTATAAATGTTACTTAAATATTATTATATTTATATGTAAAACTTTTATAAATAATATATAGTATATATATATATATATCACATTTTAATAAATATTATAAATATTCTATATTTATATAAAAAAATATGTAATATAAATATTTACAATATTGTATAATCATTTAATATTATATAATTGTTATATTAAAAAAATATATAAATTGATAGGTTAATGTAAATTTTGTATAGATATTCATAAACATTAATACATATGTATAAATATTTATATATAACATTATATGTTTATATAAACATATCAATGTGTATTTATAATGTAATACATTTATATATATTAAAGTATAGGTATTTATACATAATGGCATACGATTATATAAATATATAAAAGTTTATATATACTGTTATAGACATTTAAGATTAACATTATATAAAAGTTTTATTTAACATTATTCATTATATATATTAAAATATAGACATTTATACACAATGTCATATGATTATATAAATATAAACAATTAACATTAAGATTATTCGGATGCAAATATTCTGTAATTGAAATCAAAATCAATAAAACACTAAAATTTTAAACAGTAGAAGAACAAAGATTAAACTAAAAAAATTATGGTTTAATTAATTGTGTTGAGTCAAAATCATGATAGTTTAAATGAAATTGAAGTAAAAATGAAGAAATTTGGAGGAGAAATAAAAAAAAACTAATACCCGAATATACGGAAAAAATGAAATTTTGATTGTCTATATATAATTCAGAGAGACATAGATATTTATAAGCAATTTGAAGGAGACGAACAAAGAAACTCTTAGTTGGATTTAGAAGAATAGTAGATGTACTAAAAGATAGATAGAAATATAGATAGATAAATAGAAAAATAGAAAGATAAATAGATAGATTGATAGATAGATAAAAAGATAGATAGATAGATAAAAAGAAAAATAGAGAGACAAATAGATAGATAGATAGATAGACAAATGATAAATAGATAGACATATAGATAGATAAATAAATAGATATTCAAATGACATATATTTAGATAGATAAATAGATAGATAGATAAATAGATAGATAGATAGATAAATAGACAGATATTTAAATATAAAGATAGATAGACAAATAGAAATACAAATAGATAAATAAATAGATAGACAGACAGATAGAAAAATATATAGATATAGATATATATATATATATATATATATATATATATATATATAAAGATAGATAAAAAAAGATTAATAGATAGATAGACATACATATAGTTAGATAGATAGATAATTCAATCGAAAGATAATTAAATAAAAAGATAGATAGATAAGATAGATAGATAGACATATAGATAAATAGATAGATAGATAGATAGATAGACAAATAGATAGACATATAGATAATAGATATATTGAGTGAGAGATATACAAATAATAGACATATAGATACAGTTATAGATAGATAGATAGATATACAGATAGATAGATCGAAAGATAGACAAATATATAGACAAATAATAGACAGATAATAGACAGATAGATATAGTGATAGATAGACAGATAATAGACACAAAGATAGAGTGATATAAAGACAGATAAAGAGATAGATTGATATATAGATAGCCATATAGATAGGCAGACCGATAGATAGATAGATAGACATATAAATAGATAGATAGAAAGAGAGATACATAAAATGATAGATAAAGACATAGATAGGCAAACAAACAGATAGATACATTGATTGATTGATTGATAGAAAGACTAAGATAGATAGGCAGATAGATTAATAGACAGACACATATATAAATTAATAGAAAAGAAGAAAGATAAAAAAAGAAGAAAAAAAGAAAAAAGAAAGAAAGAAAGAAAGATAAATAGAGAGATAGAAAGATTGATAGATAGATAGTTAAATAAATAGATAGATAAAAAATATATAGATAAATAGATAGACAAATAAATAGACAAATATAGAAAAAGATACATAGATAGATAAATACAAATATAGATACATATATAGATAGATAGAGAGAGATAAAAAATAGTTAGACAAATAGATAAATAGATAGATAGATAGACCGATAAATAGACATATAGGCAGGCATGTAGATTATTAGATAGATAGACAGATAGATAGGAAGACAAATAGACAGATAGAAAGATAGATTGATAGATTGATAGATAACCAAATAGATAGTTAAATTGATAGATTTCTTGATAGATAGATAGACAAACAAATACATAGATAGATAAATAGACAGATGGATAGATTTATTAATATATATATTGATAGACAAATTGATCGACATATTCATAGATAAATAGATTGACAGATTAATATAAAGAAAGAAAGATAGATAGATAGATACAGAGATAGATAGATAAATAGATATATAGATAGAAAAATAGATTTATAGATAGAAAACTAGATAGATATATAGATAGATAGAAAAATAGATAGATAGAAAAATAGATAGATAAAAAGATAGAAATATCGATAAGTTGATAAATAGAATGATAGATAGAAATGTAGACAAATATATAGATAGATAGATTGATAAATTGATATGTAGACAACTAAATAGACAAATAGATAGATAATTAGATAGATAGATAGATAAAAAGATATATAGAAATATAGATATATAGATATATAGATACATAGATAGATAGACATATAATTACATAGATGATAGATAGATATGCATATAGATTGAAAGAAAGAAAGAAAGAAAGATAGATAGAAAGTTAGATAGATAGATTATTAGACAAATATATATATAGATATATAGACAAATAAATAAACTAATAAATTGTTAGATAAATATATAGATTTATAGATAGATAAATAGATTGATATAATGATAGATAGATAGATAAATAGATAGATAGACATATTAATAGATAAATAGATAGATAGATAAATAGATAGATTGACATATAGATAAATAAAAAGATAGATAGATAGAGAGACACACAAATAGATAGATAGATAGATAAATATAGATAGTGAGATAGATAGACAAAAAGATAAATAGATAGATAGACAAATAGATAAATAAATAGATAGACATATAGATATTTAGATTTATATAGAGATATATAGACAGATAGATAGCTATATAGATAGATAGATACACATATAGATAGAAAGAAAATACACCAATAGATAGAAAGAAAGAAAGATAGACAGATTGATTAATTGATTGATAGAAATATTGATAGACACATTGATAGAGATATTGATAGACAGTTTGATAAATAGATTGATAGATAGATATATAGATAGAGAGATAGATAGAGAGATAGAGAGAGAGAGAGAGAGAGAGATATATATATATATATATATATATATATATATATATATATAGATACAAAGATTGATAGATTATTAGATAGTTAGATAGATGAATAAATAGATAGATACATATACACATTGATAGGTAAATAACTAGATAGATAAATAGAGAGCCAAATAGAAAAAAATTTAAAAAGACACATATATAGATAGATAGATAGCCAAATAGATAGATAGTTAGATAGATAGAAATATAGATTGACAGATATAAAAAAATATATATTGATAGATAAATTTATAGATAGCTAGCTAGTTAGATATATTAATTGATAGATAGATAGATAGACAAATAGATATATTGATAGATAAATAGATAGACATATAGATAGATAGATAAAAATAAAGATATATAGATAGATGGACAGATAGATAGATAGATAGATAAATAGACAGATAGATTCATAAATAGATAGATATGTAAAATAATAGATACATGGATAGATAGATAGATAGACAAAAATATAAATAGATAGATAGACATAAAGATTGATTGATAGACAGATAGATAGGCACATTAATATATAGAAAGAGAGATAGATTGATAAAAAAATATGGAGAAAGAAAGATAGATAGATAGACATATTGATAAAAGGATTGATAGACAAATAGATGTCATATAGATAGATGGATTTATTGTGTTATAGACAAATTGATATTTAGATTGATAGATACAGTGATGGTCAGATTTATAGATAGATAGACAGATTGATATAAATATAGATAGATAGATTGTTAGATATACAAGTAGATACAAAAATAGATAGATAGATGGATGGATAGATCGATATATATGTATATATAGAAAGATAGACAGATATATTGATAGATAAAAAGATAGATAGACAAATAGAATGATAAATAGAAATATAGAGAGATAAAAAAATAAAAAGATAGATAGATAGATATAAATATATAAATATAGTTAGATAGATTGATAGACAAACAGATTGATAAATAGATAGACAGACAGACATATATATATATATATAGAAAGATAGATCAACTAATATGTAGAAAGATAATGGAAATATAGATAGATAGATTGTTAGAAATATAAATAGATAGATAGATAGACAATAGATTGATAGATAGTTATATTGATATATAGATAGATAGTCAGCTATATAGGAAGATAGAAAGATAGAGAGATAGATAAATAGATAGATAGATATATAGATATATAGAAAGATAGATAGATTGACTAAAAAATAGACAGATAGATAGAAAGATAATAGATAGCTATATAGAGTGATAGACATACAGATAATATACACATAGATATAATGATAGATAGATAAATAGATTTACAAATATATAGACATATACATATACATAAATATAGATAGATAGATAGATACAAAAATAGATAGATAGATAATTGATAGATAAATAGAGTGATAGATAGATAGATAATATACACAAAGCTAGAGTGATATATCAATAGTTAGAGAGATAGATAGATATACATATAGATAGACAGATAGACATAAATATAGATATACATATTGATAGAAATATAGATATATATATATAGAGATAGATAGTTAGATAAACACATAGATAGATAGATAGATGATAGATAAATAGATAGACAAACAGCCAGATAGATAGAAAGACTAAGATAGATAGACACATAGATAAATTGATTAAAAAAAATAAAAATTAAAAAAAATAAAGAAAGAAAGATAGATAAATAGAGTGATAGAAAGATTGATTGATAGAAAGTTAGATATATAGATAGATAAACAGATAGATAGATAGAAAAATAATTAGACAGATAGAAAAAGAGATAAATAGAAAGATAAATAGAGATATAGATAGATAGACAAATAGATAGATTGATATATAAATAGATACAAAAGCTGACATATAGACATATAGGTAGACATGTAGAGTAATTGACTTATAGTTAGATAGATAAGTAGACAAATAGAAAGATAGAAAGATAGATTGATAGATAGACAAAAGATAGACATATTGATAGATTTCTTTATAGATAGATAAATAGACAAATACATAGATAGATAGACAGATGAATAGATTTATTAATATATAGATTGATAAAAAAATTGATATACATATTGGTAGATAGATAAATAGACAGAGCGATATAAATATAGATAGATAGATAGATAGATAAAGAGATAGATATATAAAAAATAGATATATAGAAAGATAGTTAGGAATATAGATATGATGATAGATAGAAAATAGATAGAAAGATAGATAGAAAGATAGACAGTGAGATAGACAAATATATAGATAGATAAATAGATAAATAGATAAATATATAACTAAATAGATAGAAAAATAGAAAGAAAGATATATAGACAAATAGAAAGATAGATAGATAAACCCATAAATAGAAAGATTGATAGATAACTAGTTAGATAGATAGATAAACATCTAGATAGATAGATAGATACATAGATATAAAGATAGAAGATAGAAGATAGATAGATAGATATTAATATAGATAGATAAATAAATAGATAGACACACTGATTGATAGATAGATGGATGGATAGATAAATAGATAGATAGACAGATAGATAAATATTTAGATATATAGATAGAAAGATAGATAGATAAACAGATAAATAGATAGATTGACGGAAAAATAAATAGATATATAAATATATAGATAGATATATAGATAGATATATAGATATATATATATATATATATATATATATATATATATATATATATATATATATATATATATAGTCATATTGATAGATAGACATTAATATATAGAAAGATAGATTGATAGATAAACAGATAGATTGAATGATAGATAGATAGATAGATAGTAATATAGATAAATTATTAGACAAATACATAGATAGATAGATAGACAAATAACTAAATAGTTAAATTGATAGATAAATATATAGATTAATAGATAGATTGATAGAGAGATTTATAGATTGATAGAGAGATAGATATATACATTGACAAATAGATAGTTAGATAGAAAGATAAATAGATAGATTTACATATTCATAAGTAGATAGAGAGATTGATTGATTGATAAATTGATATATAGACATAGAGATAACTAAATATATAGATAGATAGATAGATAGATAGAAATGCAAATAGAAAGAAAGATAAATAAATAAATATAGATAGTAATATAGATATACAACATATAGACAAATAGATAGATAGATAATTACATATATAAACAAAATGATAGATATATGATTAACATATATATATATATATATATATATAGACAGACATATAGATAGCTAGATAGACAGATAGATAGACAGATAGATAGACCAATAGATAGAAAGATTGATAAATAGATAGATAGATAGATTAATAGATAGATAGAATGATTGATAGACATGAAGACAAATAGATAGATAAATAGATAAAAAGATATAAAGAATGAAAGATTTTCAAAAAAATAGACATATTGATAGATAGATAGAAATATTGATAAACAGATAGATAGACAGATAGATTGATGAATTGATAGAAAGATTGATAGACAAATTGAAAGATAGATTGATAGACTTATCGATAGATAGATTTTTAGACAGATAGATTTATAGATATATAGAGAGATAGAAAAAAATATATATCAATAGATAGATAGATATATAACTAGCCAAATAGATATATTGATTGATAGACAGATATATAGATAGATAAATAGATAGATAAATAGATAGATCGATAGATAAATAGATAGGCATATAGATAAATAGATTGATAGACATAAAGATAGATTGATAGATTGATAGATACATAGATAGATAGATCGATAGATAAATAGATAGATTCATAGATAGATAGATATATAAACCAATAGAGAGATATATAAATAGATAGACATAAAGACTGACAGATATATAGACATAAAGACTGACAAATAGATAGATATATAGGTACAATAATAGATATAAAGAGATATAGATTGACCGAAATATAGAGAGAAAGAAAGAACGATAGATAGATAGATATATAGATATACAAATAGATAGATATATTGATGGATTGATTGATAGATAAATAAGCAGTCAAATATATAGATAGATAGACATATGTATAGATTGTGTTATAGAAAAATTGATATTGAGATTGATAGATAGAGTGATAGATAGATTGATAGATAGATAGACAAATTGATATAAATATAGATAGATAGATAGATAGACAAATAGATACACAAATAGATAGATAGGTAGATGGATAGATAGATAGATAGTTAGATATATAGATAGAAAGACAGATAGATAGATAGATAGACAAAAATATTCATAGATAAAATATAGACAGATAGAAATATAGAAATATAGACAAATAAATATAAATATATAAATATAGTTAGATAGATAGATAGATAGATAGATTGGAAAATAGTTAGAGAGGTAGATAGGTAGATAGTTAGCTATATAGAATGGTAGATAGATAGAAAGATAGATATATAAATTGATAGATAGATACATAAATAGATTGATATACAAATGTATAGATAGATTTATAGATAGATTGATAGACATATTGATAAATAGATAGATATATTGATTGATTGATATAATGAAAGATAGATATATAGATAGATAGATACAAAGATAAATAGAAAAGCATATAGATAGATAGATAGATAAAGAGAAAGACAAATAGATAATTAGGCAGATATATAGATAGTTAGACAAATAAATAGACAAATGATACATATAATATAGATTGATAGATAGATAGAAAGATAGATAGATAGATAGATAGACATATATATAGACATATATAAAGAATGATAGATAGATAAATAGATCAATAGATAGATAGAAAAAAAGATAGATAGATAGATTGATTGATTGGTAAATAGATAGATAGATAGATTGATTGATCTATAGACAGATAGATAGACTACTAAAATTCACCGAATTACCAACTAATTATTTGGTCCATAATTAGCTGTTTTTGGTTGGTAAACCTATTATTGATCATTTACCGAACAAATTATTTAGTCACAATTTTGGTTGTGGGTAATTTTTTTGCCGACAAAAAATATGTTGGTCAGTTTATTTCTGACCATTCATCGACCATTCACCGATAAATAATTACCGATTATATTCCGACCATTTTCAGACCAAAAATATTAGGTCGGTAAATTGTCTCCAAATGGTCGGTATTTATTGACCATTTACCGACAATTTACCGACAAATAATTACCGACCATATTCCATACATTTTCCGACCAAAAGCATTTGGTTGGTAAATAGTCTCCAAATTGTCAATTATAACCAACGAAATTGCTACCAAAAACGAACCAAAATGTTTTAATATCCTTGGTAGGTAATTTGTCTCCTAAAGTATTATCGACCATTTGGTGACCTTTTACTAACTATTGATATTAAAAAATTTAGGTCAGTTTTTGGTCTTAATTTGGTCTATAAATTAATTTTTAAATATTTTTTTTTCCATTTTGAGTTTTATATCTTGCTTTGAAATAAATAAATAAATAAATAAATATAAATATATATATATATATATAAAGATTACGAAACAAAAGAAATGCACAATTAAAACAAGCAAACTAATATATATAATGCATATATATAAAAAATAAGTCAAGTTAAAATAAAAAAATGAATACCAAATTCCAAGTTTAAGACATGAAAAAAATGTGTTTAATACACTCGTTCATCCAACCTAGTTTCATAATCTTTATGTTGAGACGTATCTGGTCCATATTGTGAGATGTTGGGCACCGGGGTAGAGCTGTCTACTTCTACTAGTCCTGATGCGGTTGCTGCAGGTGCTGTTGTAGGTGGAGCAGATGCTGTATATGGAGTATTATGCTGAACAATTTGAGGTAGATCATCAGGGTTGAACTACAGTCCTCCATCTTGAACCTTCTTTCTAAACCAATCAAAACACATATGCAACTCATCCATATCATCCTCATAATCAATCATGTATCACTCGGTATTCACCGATTGATACTGTATCGCATTTTTCATCGCATCCTGAAAGTCCTCCATCATCGAGAACAAATTCAAAGATGTTCTTGAAAATGCAGCTTCATAATCTGGTCATTTGTGCGAGTAGAATGATGATGTTAATGAACCGACACCATAGACGAACATCTTTTCCTTGCCATCAATAGCCTCTTACCAAATCTGATTCGTTTCAACTGGTGGAGTTGATGAATGAGAACTACCAGTTACACCTTCACATAAACCCGAAGTAGACTAGGAATACACCTGAGTCACATCATCTAACATTTTCTCATATATCGCCTAATCAACATGTATGATATGTATTTAAATTTATATTCAAAAAAAGAGAGAAGTAATTTTATTTTAATGAAACTTACATTTGCTGCACGAGATCTCTGATCAACAAAAGTCTAATCATCATGAGCCTTCGTGTGCATGTATCTGAATAAACAAGGAGCTCTAGGGTTCTTACCCTCCTTGCATGTCTTTAATTATACACAACACATACATTAATTCTATTCAAAATAAATTTCTTATGAAAAATGAAAAGTAGGCATAATTAAACATAATTCACAAAGTAGTAAACATAAAAAGTATAAATTAGAAATAATGTCAATGCTCATTCGTGCTCATGTATAGAGCGAGATCCACAAGTGTGTGTACACATGCCACTACCCTCTCCAGCCCACTCTAAGCGACGATTTCCGCTCTATTTATCACACCTCTTCCTATAATCAGGATCTTCCCATCTTCTCCGCCACTCTTTGAAAACATGATCCGGGATACTCAAATCTTGCTCTTTCTTCTTCAACCATTTATCTTTGACCTTGTACACGATGTCTTTATTCTAACTAGTAGCATGTTTGTAGAACACACTTTTGACCACCTCCTTTGGCTGTGTCCACCTATGAACTTTCTGTAATTATAATTTAAACATTTTTTATCAGTGAACAAAAGAATAAATAAAAGATGTAAAAAATGTTAGGTAGTAATATGTACCTTAAATTCTCTCCAAATCATCAACTAGTCTCTATGCATCAATGACTTCCAATTATGTCCATTAGGTTTAAAGGACTTCCTAAAAATTTGTTTTCAGAACTCTAGAAATTGAATCAGGCGGCTCTAACTTCGTCTTGTAACCCAAAATTTAATAGCAAGTAAGAAATAAATTAAGAAATTGATAAATCATTAGTTAAGTTTAATATCGTATGGATTATCAATTTTCAGATCAAACTGAGCAATATAGAGAGTCTAGTCTGTATGGTGCTCTGAGGAAGACTCTCCAACATCTTCATCCTTTCTCTCCTCTCCATCCCACGTCTCTTGATCATTCATCAAAATCTCAGGACCATTATGTGGATCAGTTTACTGATGCTACTTCTATGGTAAATTAACAACCATCTCTATCTGCTATGGCATCTCATCCATCCCTGCCCCTCTACCATAATAGGGCATACTTGAGGCCTTGCTACATATACTAGAACTGGTACTACCTTGCAACGTGCTTCCTCTACCTCATCCATGTGTCATATCTGTTAAAAATAAAAAACAACACATTATTGATTAGTAAGCTTCAAGTAAAATACATAAGGCAATGAAAATAAACAAAAATGATTAACGATTAAAATAACATAAAACTCATTATCTGCTCATTATCATCAGAATCATCCAAATCTAGTTCATCTTCTTCTTCAGATATAGTAACATCATTTTCAAACTCCTCTTCATCACTCATTTCTTACTCATAATCAATTAAATATTCATCAACATCAACATCCCCACTTGTATTCATCTTAGAAGATGCGACTAAAAGGATGCTTCATCTCCCACCATAGCTTTGTTAATAACATCATTGTCATCATTTTGAAAAGCTGGTTCTATAATATTAGTACATGGTGATGCGGAGATGTCAATTTGAGCCATTATTTTGATCTTGCACACAACTTTCCAATCCTTTCTAGGACTAGTCCGACTCAGATATTCATTATAATAAACATGTGATCTTTGTACTACTAAGAAAAAATGTTCATACTTATTGAATAATTTTTTATTGTACACATTGACAAATTATATCGAGGATGAACAACAATACTGACATGTAGTGTTGGGAGGGCTTCAAATTCTAAATCGACCACTTCAACCAGAGTCTCCTAATAGTCAGATTCAGTTTCATTGGATATGGATCCTTTAATGAATACCCCCATATTTTCTGTTGCCCAGCAACTACCATATGATTTAGTGTGAAATTTAAAACCATTTGCATAGTAACCATTGTAAGTTCTAACCTCTCTTAGAGGACATCATGCTATACTAAGAAGATAATGATTGGAAAATTTATTTGCATGATTATTAACCAGTAATCAGAAATTAGTGGATTGTTGATATTACAATTATAAATTTGTATGATAACAATACAAATGTTTTGTGATTTTCATGTTTAGTAAACATACATATTTTTCAAACAATGATGGAAATTCTTGTTCCGTCACGGAATTGATAGCTTTGGCATTCATGTTTAGAAATTGTTTATGTTTTTCTATAACAAGTTCACTAAAAAAAGAAATTAGAAATAATGGATACATTGATCAGAAATAGTAAATAAAAATACTAAATAGATCTCATTTGACTTTTAGGAAATACTTACTCTATGAATGGTTGAACCTCTGGACAATTCATTAGGACATATAGATGAGCTATAGTATATTCAGTGTCTGCTAGATAATATTTCCCTTCAGTACCAATTGCTTTACCCGGAGGCTTGAAATTTCAAACATATCATTACCCACAATGTCATCAAGATAAACATCATTCTGCTTTTCTTTAAGTGGAAATGTTGAATCTCCTTCTTTGAAATAAAATGATGTGAAATTGGCCTCCTCATCAATAATATAACCAATTGATATAGAACCCTGAACCTAAACCTTATTTATTATTGTATGCTTTATTTTCTTCAAGTATCTACAAAAGATTATTGAATATTACTAGTCATGTTTTTGTGTGTGTGTGTGTGTGTGTGTGTATATATATATATAAGAAAATAATTGGTTAAGTGAATTAATATTACCTTTCTGGAGGATACATCCAACGATAATGGATTAGACCAGTAATCCTAGCTTCATAAGCCAAGTGCACTAGTAGATGTTTGATTGAGTCAAAAAAACATTGGATGGAAGATTTTCTCAAGTTTGCATAAGATAACTGAAATTTGTTCATCTAGGTTCTTCAACTCATCATCAATCAAAGAAGAAGAAGTCAGTTGCTTGAAGAATAGAGAAATCTTAGTTATCGGCTGCTATATTCTATTTGGTAGGAATACTCAAAGAGCAATTGGTAATAACATTTGTATGAATACAATAAAAATCATGACTCTTCATGCCAAACATATTAAGTTTGTTTGAATCCACACATCTCTCCAAATTAGAAGCATAACTATCTAGAAATCTAAGTTTTTTTACCCACTCCAACACATCCTTCTTCTATGATTTATTCAGAATAAATGCCACATCATGGTATTTACTGGATAATATTTTGTCCAAATTGAGGATGATGATAATATTTATTCAACTCATCTCTTGACTTGTATGTGTCCTTAGCTTTCCCTGGAATGTTAAACACTATATTGAAAAAATTATCAAACACATTCTTCTCGATATGCATAACATTGAGATTGTGCCTGAACAAGTGTTCATGCCAGTAGAGCAAATCCTAAAAAATACTTATCTTATTCTACTGACAAGTCTTAGATATAGGTGCATTCACAACCTCGGCATCAACATCTATCACATTCCTCAACCCTTTGTTATTCAAATCCTACAAAATTTCATCCCCAGATCTAACCCCTAGGAATTGTTTAGTAGCCTTTCTATTCTTAATGAAGTCTTTGGTGTTACGTTGATACGGATGATTAATAGGCAAATATTTTTGATAATTGTCGAACCATGACTATTTTTTGCTCTTAATTAATCTAAAAGCATCAAAATCTTCCATACAATGCAGACATGCCAACATGCCAACTGTACTCCACCCAGAATCATAGAATATGTTGGAAATGCATTTATGGTCCACATGAGGGTTGAGCACATCTAAAAATTTTGTTGTTTGGAAATATCATAAGTTTGAACCCCAACACCCCAATGACTTTTCAACTCCACTATCAATGGCTGCAAGAAAATATCTATCTTCCCCTTTGGGTACGTAGCCCCCAACACTAACACGATCAAAAATATAAATCCTCCTTCATACATAAGTCTCTGGAGGCAAGTTATATGACGTTACCACCACAGGCCACAAAGAATATTGTTGTCTAGATTCACCAAGTGGATGAAAATCATTATCAAATAAACCTAGCCTAACATTTCAAACTTTAAAAGAAAAATTAGGGAAACACCCATCAAAATATTTCCAAGCAGGGACATCAGAAGGGTGACACATCTTCCCATCATCTATATGATACTCTGAATGTCACCTCATTTCATTAGATATTGTGGTTGATGCATACAATCTCTACAACCTAGGTGTTATTGGAAAATAGTGCATCTTCTTAAATGGCACCTTCAACTTTCATAAATATAATATATTTCCAACCCCTTTAACCTTTTTCTTGTACCGAGCATGCTCACAAATTTTACAATTATTAAGGTCACTGTCATCAACCCACTATATCATACAGTTATTCACACTGCAATGAATGACCTATATGGGTAATCCCAATTCTCTAAATAACTTTTTCATGCTATAGAAATCCAATGGCATCAGATTATCTTGTGGTAATAATTCTTGAATTAAATTAGACATATCATCAAAGCATGCCCGTGAACACCTATGTCTGCACTTTATTTCTAACATCCTCATGGCTGTAGATAGTTGAGTATGCTTAGAATTTCTCTCATATGTAGGGTTGTCTCCAGCATCACAAACCATTCTATGGTATGTAGCGTGATTTATATTATCCAAGACCATCTGACCAGTTTCACTTACTGACACCCGTGCTAAACTTGAACACCTATGGTGGACTTGCTTCTCACCTTGGTATATCTAAACATAGTAATTCACCACAAAACCATTTCTATACAAATGCATCTTCACCGTCTCAACATTCAAAAACTTTTTATTATGACATTTAACTAAAGTGCAAGGACACCTTATAGTTGTACCATCATTCACACACTTAGGATGTCTCAGAGCAAACTTAACAAATTTATTAACATAATTCTCCCATTCATTAGAGAACATTCCATTCACTATTCGACCCTCGTAGATCCATTCACCATCATTTTCCATAACTAGTCACAAATAAATCAATTTAGTAAACAAACACGATTATCCTCAATTAATTTTATGTTCATTAATAATTTATGTTGGTTCCAATAAAGTTTTTTTACGCGTATGATATGCAACCTACTACACATCAACCTCTACCTCCACTCGTACAATAGTTATTTTTTATTCAATAGGTTTGGTCCTAATCCATAATGGAGCATTAACATAAAACAGCTAGAAATTCTATCATAAGCATAAAAAAAGGGATCAAGCACATTAACTAGGGCTGCAAAAATCATATTTGTTTGTTCAAAATTACGTTGTACCTGGAAACACAAAGCACAAGAAATTTGTAACTAGATTTTTCAGGATGAAAGTTCAATACTTACATACATGGATACATACATACATATATGACCTTTTTCTCTTCTAATAGATGCAAATTGTAATAGAAAAATAAAATCTTCTTTTATAACTTATTAATCTTAACACATTATGCCTAATCTGAATACTGAACAAAGTTTTTCAATCAATTAGAAATTATTTTACCATCTATTGCATCTTAACACATAATGAGAAGCAGCTTAGAAGACTATGAAATTTGTTTGTAAAACTTATAATTACAACATAAAAGACTACTAGACCACATACTTGTCTTGTATGGCGACCTTGGACTTTCTCTCGAAGCCTTAACACACTGTATGGGTTGTTATCATAAAAGGTGGAGGAGGTTTCAGAATCAACCACACCCCATTACACTAAACAGTTCGAATGGGTGTCTGTAAGATGAAAATAATTCAAAACACAAATAAATAGAAAGCCAGCATAGAATATGTAAAAGCAACTCATGTGATTCATCAACCACTTAAACTATTATTTATGAGTAATGTCAAACATAGAGGCGTTAAAATGGCCATGTTGTGCTAGGATGGTCCATTATAGTGTGGCTTATATGTATAGTTATATGTTATTATACATATAGTATATATAGTTATAAATAATTATATATAGTTAAACATATAAATAATTATATATAGATATAATTATAAGTAATTATACATATTGTATATATAGGTATAAACAAATATATAGATTTACATATATGTAAACATAGTTATAAATATAGTTATATCTAATTATATAGACTTTTATTTAGTTATACAAATATTTATATATCATTATACACATATAGTTAAACATAATGTTGTTTGTTGTTATACATGTAATTAAAATATAGTTACATGTGGTTATACATATATTTACACATATAGTTAAACTTATATTTATACATGTATGTGTATATATTTGTTCATTTAATTTTTAATATTTATACATATAGTTATGTATAGATATAGATATAGTAAAATAATTTTTTATATACTAATATATACAAATATTTATTAAATCCAAGTTGTAAATTATATATTTAAATAGAGTTATGTATACAGCTTTTATAGTTATACATATAGTAAGATATAATTATTTATAGTTATATATTATTATACATATAATATATATAGTTATAAATAGTTATATATAATTAAACAAATAGTGATATATAGATATATTAATACAAGTAGTTATAAGTAGTTATACATATACGTATACAAAATTATAAACAAATATATAAATTTATATTTATGTATACATATATGTATACACAGTTACAAATATAGTTATATTTAATAATATAAAGTTTTATATAGTTATACAAATATTTATATATAGTTATACACATTTAGTTAAACATGATGTTATATATTATTATAGAGTAATTATAAATATAGTTACATGTGGGTATACATATAGTTACACATATAGTTATACTTATATTTATACATGTAGGTATAAATATGTTTTCATTTAATTTTATATATTTATACATATAGTTATGTATAAGTAATGATATAGTAAAATACTTTTTATATACTAATGTATACAAATATATAATAAATATAAGCTGTAAATTTAATATTTAAATATAATTATGTATAAAACTTTTATAGTTATACATATAGTAAGATACAATTATTTATAGTTATATATTATTATACATATAATATATATAGTTATAAATAGTTATATATAATTAAACATATAGTTATATATAGATATATTCATACATGTAGTTATATGTAGTTATACATAAATATATACAACATTATAAACAGATATTTTGATTTAATTATATGAATACATATATGTTTATATGGTTACAAATATAGTTATATTTAATTTTATAGAGTGTTAGATTGTTATACAAGTATTTATATAATGTTATACACATATAGTTATAAATATGTATGTTGTTAATGATATAATTATATATAACATTTATATAGCTATACATTTAGTAAAATACAATTATATATAGTTATATATTATTATACATACAGTAAATTTTTTTAGAAATATAGTTATATATAATTATACATATTTTTATACATTATTATATAGTTAAAAATTAGTTATAAATACTTTTATATATAATGGCATATGATTATATAATTAAACAAGTGTTAAGATATAATATTTGTGATTACAATATTTTTATAAATGTTACTTAAATATAATTATATATATGTACCACTTTTATAAATAATATATAGTATATATATCATATTTATATAAACATTATAAATATTCTATATTTAAATTAAAATTAATATGTAATATAAATATTTACAAAATGTATAAATATTTAATGTTACATAATTGTTATATAAAAAATTATATAAATAGATAGTTTTTTGTAAATGTTGTATAGATATTTATAAACATTAATATATATATATATATTTATATATATTTATATATATTTATATATATTTATATATATTTATATATATTTATATATATTTATATATAATATATGTTTATATAAACATATCAGTGTTTATATATAATGTAATGCTTTTATATGAATTAAAGTGACATTTATATATAATGTCATACGATTATATAAATGTAAAAACTTTATATATACTATTACATTTTATAATTTATTAGGATAAAGCAAAAATATAACCATTTAACATTAAGTTTAATTATTCTTAATTTAAAGAAGCAGAAAACATCAAGCATTATATATTTTCTTAAGCTATAGATGGAGAGAACAAAATGTAAACATTTAGTATTAGAAATCTATAAAACCCAAAAAATTTAAATAGTAGAAGAACAAAGATTACACTGACAATTTATAATTTCATTAATGGCGTAGAGTCAAAATCATATAGGTTAAATGAAAATAGAAGCAAAAAGAAAGAAAATCGAGGGAGAATTACAAAAAAAAAATACCCGATAATTGTGTAAAAATGAAAATTCGATAGTGCTAATAAAATTCAGAGAGACGAAGATATATATATAGCATTTCGAAGTAGAAGAACAATGAAAAAATTACATTGTAACACAAGAGATAGAATTTCTAGGTTGTTTCCGTGTAGTCGCATTTTGCCTCTTGTTTGAAATTTGAAAGAGGGAAATTTTGCTAAGTGTTAATGTCTTAGCAATTTTTTTATAAATCTAAAAATTTAACCTAGGAATTACCAATCAAAATTTTGGTTTGTAAATGGTCGGTAATTACATCGTTATAAATATTTTGGAAAGCTACATTACCGACATATTTTTCATGGTAATATAGTTTTCGTCAGTAAATGGTCAGAAATTTGTTGGTAATTTTTATTTGCTAATTCCTCCTAATTTATAAATAGATAGACAAACATATAGATGGATAAATAGATAGAAAAAGAGATAGACTGATTGATAAACAAATAGATAGATTATAGATAGGTAAACAGATAGATAGATAAATAGATACATAGATATATAAATAGATAGATAGATAGACAAAAATATAAATAGATAGATTTACAGACATATAGATAGATCAATAGATAGATAGATCAATAGAGAGATAGATAGACCAAAAAATAGATAGAATAATAAATAAATAGATAGATAGACAGAAAGATAGATAGATATAAAGATAGACAAATAGACATATATATAGACAGATATATAGACAGATAATAAATAGATAAATAGAGTGATCGATAGAAAGATAGATAGACAGATTAATAGACAGATAGATAGACATATAGATAAATAGATTTTAGAGAGATAGTTATACATATAGATAGATAGAGAGATAGATAGATAGTGATATAGATAGACATATAGATAGTTAGATAGATAGATATAAAGATATATAGATAGATTGATAGAGAGAAAAATAGATAGATAAAAAGATAGATAAAAATTTTAACAGGTAGATAGACAGAAACACAGACACACAAATAGATAGATACATAGATAGAGAGAGTGAGAGATAGATAGATAAATAGATAAATAGTTAAATAAATAGATAGACAGATAAATAGAGAAATAGAAAGAAAGATGGATAGACAAATATATTGATAGATAGATAAAGATTAAATACTTGATAGATAGATACATAAATCAATAGATAGACATTTAGATAGGTAAATAGATAAATAGATAGAAAGATAGAAGAGAGAGAGATAGATAGACATATAGATAGATAAATAATTAGATATATATATAGACATATAGATAGATAGATAGATAGATACATAGATAAATAGACAAATAATTAGATAGATACATAGACAGATAGATAGGCAAATAGTGATATAGATAGATAGTTAGATAGATATATTATTAGACAAATACATAGATAGATAGATAGATAGACAAATAAAAAAATAGATAAATTGAGAGATAAATATATAGATTGACAGATAGACACACAGATTGATAGATGGATAGATCGGCATATATAATGACAGATAGATATAGAGATAGATAGATAAACAAATAGATATATAGATAGATTGACATATTAAAATTTAAATAGATAGATTGATAAAAATATTGATAGATAAATAGATAGATAAATTGATTGATAGATAGATTGACACACAGACAAATAGATATATCGATAAATAAATATTGATAGACAGATAAGTAGATAAAAATATAGTCAAATTGATAGATAGAGAGATAGATAGAAAATTAGATAGATAAAAAGATTGATAGACAGACATATAAATAGATAGATGAACAGATAAAAAGATATAAAGAATGATGGATAGTTCGAAAAAAAATTAAATAGACAGATAGATAGATAGATAGAAATATAGTTTGACATGTAGATAGATAGATAGATAGATAGATCGAAAGAAAGATTGATAGATAGATTGATAGAAAATTGATAGACAAATTAATAGACAGATTGATAGTACATATTGAAAGAAAGATAGATAGATAATTAGATAGATAAATAAATAGATATATTGATAGATATATAGATAGATAGAGAGAAAGATATATTGACATATAGATAGATAGATCGACAGATTATTAAATAGTTAGATAGATGAATAAATAGATAAATACATATACACAAAAATAGACAAATAGATAGATAGATAAATAGATAGACATATAGATAAAAGATAAATAGATAAATAGATAAATACATAGATAAATAGATACACAGATAGATATACAAATATATAGATAGATAGAAATATAGATAGATAGACAAAAATATATATCGATAGATAGACATATAGAAAGATTTATAGATAGATAGATATATAGATAGACTAATATATAGATTGATAGATAAATAGATAGGCATATAGATAAATAGATAGATATATAGACATATAGATAAATATATAGACAGATAGATCAATAAAAAGATAGACAGATAGATTGATAGATAGTCAGATAGATAAATAAATAGAGAGATAGATAGATAGATATATATATATATATATATATAAAGACTGATAGATAGATAGAAAGACAAATTTATTAATAGATAGAAAGAGAGATAAATTGACAGACAAATAGGCAGAAAAAAAGAAAGATAGATTGATTAACAAATAGATAGATTGATTGATAGATTGCTTGATAGACAAATAGATAGTCAAATAGATAGTCAAATAGTTAGATAGATCGGATGAAAGATTGTTTTATACAAAAATTGATATTTAGATTGATAGATAGATTTATTGACAGACATATAGATAGATAGTTAGATTGATTTATATATAGATAGATAAATAAATATACAGATAGATAGATAGAAACACAAATAGATAGATAGATATATAGATAGAAAGACAGATTGATAGATAGACAAAAAGTTTGATAGAGAAATAGATTGAGATATAGAAATATAGACGGATAGAATGATGGAAAGATAAATAAAAAGATAGATATTTATAAATATAGAAAGAGAGATAGATAGAAAAACAACTATATATATAGATAGATAGAAAGACAAATAAATTGAAAGATAGATCGACATATAGATAAAAAGATAGAATAAAATATAGATTGATTGATTGATAGAAAGAAAAAAGATTGATAGATCGGTAGATAGACAGATAGATAGAAAGATTGTTAGATAGATTGATAAATAGAAATATATGTAGATAGATAGAAAGATAAACAAATAGATAGACAAATAAATAGATAGATAGATAGATAAACAAATGGATAGATAGATTGATAGATAGATTGATAGACATATTTATAGATAGAAAGATAGAGTGATTGATATAAAGATAGATAGATAGATTGACAAATAGATAAATAAATAGATAGAAAGACATATAGATAGATATATATATATATATATATATATAGACAAATAGATTGACATAAAGATATATAGAAATTTAGATAGATAGATCGATATACAGAAAGATAGATAGATAAATAGCCATATAGATAGACAGATTGATAAACATATAGAATGACAGATAGATACACATATAAATAGAAAGATTGATATACAGATTGATAGACAGATAGTTTAATTTATAGATAGATTGATACATAGATAGATAGATAACATTGATAGATAATTAGATATATAGATAGATAGATTGAAAGATATATCAATATAGGTATGGATAGAAAGTTAGATAGTAAGATTATTATACAAATTAATAGAAAGATTATTAGATATATAAATATACAGATAGATCAACATATAGATAGATAGATAGATAGACATATAGATATACAAATAAATAGACACCGAGATAAATTGATAGATATATAAATAGATAGATAATTAGATATACAGTTAGAAAGACAAATAGTCCAACATATAAATAGACAGATAAATAGATAGACAGACAGATAGATTTATAGAAATAAAGACAGATAGATAATAGATAGATAGACAGACAAAAAAAGGTAGATAGATAGAAAGATAAATAGAAAGATAAAAAGATTAATATAAAGATTGATAAAAAGATTAATAAATAGTTTGATATATAGATTAATAAATAGATTGATATACAGATATGTAGATTGATCGATATACAAACAAAAAATTGATAGATACATAAATAGATAGATGGATAGATAGATCGATAGATTATTAGATAGATAGATTGATAGATGGATAGATAGACAAATATATAGATTCATAGATAATCAAATAGATAAATAGATAGATAGATAAATATATAAATAGATAAATAAATAGATAGATAGATAGAAATATAGATATATAGATAGATAGAATGATAAATAGATTGGAAGATAGATAGACAGATAGATAGATAGATAGAATGATAGATAAATAGATAAATAGATAAATAGATAGATATACAAATAGATAGAATCATATATAGATAGAAAAAAAGTCATATAAATAAATAGATAGATAGATAGATAGAAAAATATATAGACAGATAAATAGATAAAAAATAGATAAATAGATAGACAAATTGATAAACTGATAGATCGAAAAAAATTGGTAGCTAGATATATAAAAAGATAGATAGATAGATAGATAGAAAAACAGATAGATAGACATATAGATAGATAGACAGATAGATAGATAGATAGATAGATTGATTGATTGATTGATAGAGACAAAGATATACAAATAGATAAACATAGAGATAGATAAATTATTAGACAAAAAGATACATATATAGATAGCTAGATTAACATATAGATAGACATATAAATAAACAGATAGAAATATAGGTAGATAGATAGATAGCTAGACAGATAGATAGCTAGACAGATAGATAGATAGATAGAAGATAGATAGATAGATATATAAATAGACAGATAGATGGATAGATCGATAGATAGATATATAGATAGATAGATAGATAGATAGATAGATAAACAGATAGATATATAGATTAATAGACAAATTGATAGACAAAGAAATAGAAATATTGATAGATAAATCGATAGAGAAATTTGTATATAGATTGATATAGAGTTTGATAGATATATAGATGGATAGATAAAAGATAAATAGATAGAAAGAAATAAAGAAAGAAAGAAAGTAAAATAGATAGATAGATAGAGAGACAAATAGATAGTTAGATTATTTGAAAGATACATATGAAGATTATTATATAGATTGATTATCAAATAGATAAACAGATAAGATACATAATAATAGACATATATATAGATAGATAGAAAGAAAGAAAGATATATATATATATACAGACATATAGATATATAGATAAAAAGATAGTTAGATAGATAGATAGATAGATAGACTGATATATAGATTGTTAGATAGATATATAGATAGATAGATAGATAGACAGACATATAGATAGACAAACAAATATGCACACAGCTAGATCGATAGATAGATAGATACATTATTAGAAATATAGATTGATAGATAGACAGATAAATAGAAAGATTATTATATAATGAACCATGTTATTTTCAATGTTTTTGCTATGGTTTGTTTTTCTATCATAGTTTATTGGATTGTGGATATATCACCCTTTTATGTTTTTTATTTTCTTCTTCTTCTGATTCTATTAAATCATAAACTAATAGAATATTAGATAGACAGATAGATAGACAAATTTTATCTATTTATTAAATATAAATAATAAACTAATAGAATATTAGATATAAATAAATTTCTATTTATTTATATGTCTATAGATTTATATATGTATATATGTATGTTTATTTTTCTATCTATCTATATACCAATTTATAAATTTTTTATCTAGCTGTGTCTAACTATCTATTTGTATAACTATCTATGTGTCTATTTGTATATCTCTCTATATATCTAATAATCATACTATTTTTCTATCTATCATTCTTTGAGTCTATTAGTCTATAAGTCTATATATCTGTAATTTTATTTTTTTATCTATAATCTTTCTATCTATTTCTTTAAATATCTTTATAAATATCTATTTGTGTATCTATTTTTTGTTTCTTTTTATCTAACTATCTATCTAGCTATCTATGTAACTATTTGTATATCTTTCTATCTATCTATCTTTCTATCTTTCTTTTTTTCTTTCTAATTATTTACTTAACTACCTATATGTCAATATGTATATATCTCTCTCTATCTACCTACCTACCTACCTATTAGTCTATCTATCTATCTATCTATTAGTCTGTTTATCTATCTATCCATCTATCTTTTTATATGTCTATATATATTTTAATCTATCTTTATATCTGTCTATTTATATATCTAACAATCTATATATATATATATATATCTATATGTTTGTCATTAATGAATCTTATTGTGAAACGATCTATTATCTATATATATATGCATCGATATGTCTATCTGTCTACCTATCAATCTATCTATAGATATATCTATCTATCTATCTATATATCCATTTTGTATCTATCTATCTATCTATCTATTTGTCTAAAAATATTTTTCTCTATTGGTCTATCTATCTATATGACTATCTATTTATCTATATATTTATCTATGTGTCTATATATCTATCTATTTATTCATATATCTATCTATCTATCTAATTATCTATCTTTCTATATATATATATATATATCTCCCTATCTATATATTTGTCTATCTATCTCTCTATCAATCTATTTATCTTTTTATTTATCTATAAGACTATATATCTATTAGTCTAGCTATCTATTTGTCTATCTCTTTATATGCATATATTTCTATTTGTATGTATGTATGTGTATATATATATATATATATATATATATATATATATATATATATATATATATCTTTTTATATGTTTATCTATTTTTTTTCTATCTATTTGTTTATAAAAAATTCTATCTATCTATCTATCTATATATATAATTTTGTCTTTCTATATGGCTATCTATCTATCTAGCTATATGTCTATGTATCTATAAATTTTTCAATCTATCTATTTGTGTATATGTGAACTATCTATCTATCTATCTTTTTCTATATTTACCTATCTGTCTATTTGCGTATCTATCTACCTATTTATCTACCTATCTATCTTTCTTTCTATATGTCTATCTATATGCCGATTTGTCTATATATTTATTTTTCTATCTGTCGATCGATAGACATATAAACTAATAAAATATTAAATCATAAACATTGAGAGTAGAATTACACAACAATAGATATTAGATAGATAGATAGATCGATAGACAAATTGATAGATAGATAGACAGATAGATAGACAAATAGATAGATTATAAGATAGACAAATAAATAAATAGACTAATATATAGAAAGGCAATTAGATAGGTAGATAGATTGATAGTTTAAAAGGTAGATAGTTACATAGATAGATAGGTTTAGAGATAGACATATATTCAGATAGATAGATAGACAGATAGAAATATAAATAGAGATATAGATAGATAAATAGATATACAAATAAACATATAGATAGATAGACAGCTAGACAGATAGTCATATAGATATATTGATAGATAGACAAATAAATATATAATTAAATAGACAAATACACAGATTGAAAGTTAGATAGACAATTAGTTAGATCAATAGATAGACCGATAGACACATTAACTAATAACTAGATATATTTAAACTCAAATAGAATGATAGATAGACAGATAGATATACAGATATACAAATAGATAGATAGAGAAATTGATAGATAGACAGATAGACAAATAAACAAATAGATTGATTTATTGAGAGATAATAAGATAGATAGATAGACAAATATATAGATAGATAGATATACTGATAGACAAATAAATAGGTAGAAATATAGATAGACTGATAGATAGGTAGACAAATAGATAAATACACCTATAGATAAATAGATAGATAGACAAATAGACAAATAGACAAATAAGAAGATAGATAGATCGATATATATATAGAAATAGATAGATAGATATATAAATAAATAGATACATACTCATAGACACATAAAGATGTAGACACAAAAACACTTAGACAAATTGTCACAAAGACACATAGAAACATAGTCACATAGAAAGATACATAAATAGACAGATAGATAGAGAGAAAGATAGATACAAAGATTTATAAATAGATAGATAGGCAAAAAGACATTTAGGTAGATAGACAAGTATTAAAATAATAAGATAGATAGATATATAGATATACAAATAGACAAATAGACAGTTTGGAAGATAGACAAATAGACTAATAAATTCATAATTAGACATATAGACAGATAAATAGATTGCTAGATATATAAATAAATAGATATATAGATACATAGATATATAGATAGACATGTAGACATATATAAAGAAATACATATAAAAAGATAGGCAAATAGATAGGCAAATAGATAGATAGACTAATAGATAGATAGACAAATAGTTAGATAAATAGATAGATAAATAGACAAATAGATAGAAATATAAATAGATAGATAGATAGACACAAATATAGATAGACATATAGACAAAGAGACAAGTAAATAGATATATAGAAAGATATATGCATAAATAGATAGACAGATAGATAGATAAAAAAAGATATATAAGAAGATATACATAAACACAGATAGACAGAAAGTCATATAGATAGAAACATAGGTAGATAGATAAAAAAGTAGAAAGAAAGATTGTCAGTAATATATATAACAAATTGATAGCAAGATTGATAGTAAGATAAATAGATAGCAAAAAAGATAAATAGATAGATAGTTAGAATGTTAGTCAAATAGACATATAAATAAATAAATAGATAAATAGTTAGCTAGTTAGATAGATAGACAGATAGATAGATATATAGATCAACAGATAAATAGATAAATAGATAGATTGTAAGATTATTAAATAGGAATGTAGATAGATTGATAGACAGATAGATAGATAAATAGATTGATTGATTGATAGACATATAGATAGATTGACAAATAGATAAATAAATACATAGACAAATAGATAGATAAATAGATAGATAGATAGACAGATAAACTGATAGATAGAAAGATTGATAGCAAGATTGAGAGATAAGATAGATAGAGATATAGAGAGATAAATAGATATTTAGATAGATAAATAGACAAATAGATAGAGAGATAGATAGATAGATAGATAGCTACATTGATATATAAATAGATAAATAGATTGAGCAACATACTGATAGATAGAAATATAGTTAGACAAGTAGATAAATATAGATATATAAAATGATAGACAATTAGATAGATATAATGATAGATAGTAAGATAGATAGATAGATAGATAGTAACAAAGATAGATAGATAGACAAATAATCATTTAGACAAATAGATATATAGATAGATAGATAGAATAATATGCTTATAGATAGCTAGATAGATAGATAGTTACACAGATCAACATATAGATAGATAGCTAGTTAGTTAGATAGATTGATAAATAGACAAATAGATTGATAGACAAATATATAGATTGACAAATAGATAGATAAATTTTTAGATAGATGTGAAAATAGACAGAAAGAAAGATACAAAGATATATTGATTAATAAATTTATAGATAGATATATAAATTGATAGATAGATAGATAAACATATAGATATATAAACAAATTGCAAATAGATAGATAGACAAATAGAGAGTTAGATAGATACACATATAGATAGATAGAAAGGTAGATAGTTAGATAGACAGATAGAAAGATAGATATATAGACACATAGACAGATATAAAGATAGATATATAGATAGATAGACAAATAAATATATAGACACATAGATAGATAGAGAGATAGATATATAGATAGATAGACAGATAGCTTGATTTTCATATGGACATATAGATATTAAGATAGACAAATAGATAAATAGATAGATAGATAGATAATAATAAATAGATAGATAGGTAGTTATATAGAAAGATAGACAAATAGATAGATAGACTAATAGATAGATAAATAAAAATGATAGATAGACAAATAGATAGATAGACAAATAGACATAAAATAGACAGCAAATAGATAGATAGATAGATTAATCGATATACAAACAAATAGATAGATAGATAGAAAGACACATAGATAGATAGAGATATAGACATATAGACTAATATAAGATAACTAGAAAAACATATAACTAAATAGATAGCAAAATAGATAGATAGACAATAGATAGGTATATAAAGAGATAGAAAGATATATAGATAGACAAATAGACATAAATAGACAAATTGATAATAAGATATATATATAGATAGTTAGATAGATAAATAGATATAAAGATATATAGATAGAGATATATATAGATAGATAAACATATAGATTGATACACATATAGATAAATGAACTTATAAATAGATAGATAGATAAATTGATAGATATATAGATAGACAGATATATAAATAAATAGATATACAAATAGCCAGATAGATAAATAAATTTATGGTTAGAAATACATATAGATATATAGATAGATAAACAAATAGATAGATTGACAAATAGAATGATAGAAAAAAATAGATAGAAAAATAGACAGATTGATTGATTGATTGATAAATAGACATAAAGATAATTAGACATATAGATAGGTAGACACACACACACACACACACACACATATATATATATATAGACAGATAGAAAAATATATAGAAATATACATAGAGAGATAGATAAATAGATAGACAAATAGATTAATATATAGATAGATATATAGAATGACATATAGAGATATAGATAGATCGATAGATAGAGATAGAAACATATATATATAAAATTAAATATATAGATTGACATAGAGATATATAGACAAATTCAAAATTAGATAGATACACAGATAGATAGATAGATCGATAGACAAATGGATAAATAGATAGATAAAAATATGGATAGATAGATAGTTAGATAAATAGATAGATAGATAAATAGATAAATAGATAAACAAATAAACTAGTAGATAAAATGTTATATATAAAGATAGATAGATAAATATATAGATAGATATATTTACTATTTAAAAGGACACATAGATATATAAACACATAGATAGATAGCAAGGCAAATAAATAGATAAATATATAATTTAATAGATATATAGATAAATAGATATAGAGATAGACAGATAGACATATAGGTAGAAAAACAAATAGATAGATGACAGATAGATTGATAGATTGATTGATTGACAGATAGACAATAGATCGATAGATAAATATATAAACACATAGATAGATAGATAACAGATCAATAGATAATATATAGACATATATATAAATAGACATATAGGTAGATAAATAAATAGATAGAAATATATATATATATATATATATATATAAATAAAGATAGATAGATAAAAAATTAGATAGATAGGAAGTTAGATAGATATACAAATATAGACATAGTCATATATATAGAGAAATAGATAGATAAAGGGACGGAAATATCGATTGACATATAAATTGATAGATAAATATATAGTTAGAAAAATCAACTGACAGAAAGATTGAAAAATATATAGATAGATAGACAGATATATAGATATATAGACATATAAATAGACAGACATATAGATAGATAGATAGAAAAAAGTAAAATTGATTGATAGATAGTCTAATAGATAGATTGAGAAATAGGTAGATAGACAGTTAAACAAATAGATAGATAGATAGATAGATAGATAGAAAAATAAAATTGATAGGTAGATAGATAGAAATATAGATAGATAGATAGACACATAGACATATAAATAGATAGACAGATAGAAAGATAGAATGATAGATATATAGGTAGACCAATAGATAGATAGACAGATAGTCACATAGAAAAATAGATAAATAGACATATAGATAGATTGATTTATAGACATATATATAAATAGAAACATAGATAGATTGATAGATAGACTTATATACTATTAGATAGAAATATATTTAAATAGTGAGATTGAAAGAAAGATAAACATATACATAGATAGATGGATGGATATACAGATAAACTTATAGACTAATATACATATTGAAAGACCGACAAATAGATAGATAGATAAATTGAAAGATTGATAGATAAACATATAGTCATATATTTACATTTATTAATTGATTAATAGATAGATAAATAGATAGACAAATAGATAGATACACAAAAAGACAAATAGATAGATAGAGATATAAAAAGACAGACAGACAGATCGATAGAAACATAGATAGACTAATATATAGATAGATATACAAATCGATATATAGACAAATAGATAGACTAATTGACAAATAGATAGATAGATAGACATATAGACATATATATAGATAGACTAATAGATAGATAGATAGATAAATAGTAAGATAGATGAAAAATATATAGATGGATAGATATATGTACATATGTATATATATACACATATACATACATACATACATACATATATATATATATATATATGTATGTATGTATATATAATTAGCTTGAATTATAGACTGATAGACATATAGAAAGATAGTTAGATAGTTACAAATATAGAAAGATAGACAAATAGATAGTTATACAAATATATAGATAAACAAATAGACATATAGACAAATAGACACGTAGAAATATATAAAAATATAAGGATAGAAAAATAGATAGATAGATAGATAGATAGATAGATAGATAGATATACAAACATATACATAGATAGATAAATCAACATATTTAAAAAAATCCAGATAGATAGTTAGACAAATATAAAATTAGACAAATAGATAAATAGACATTTATACACATAGACACATAAATAGATAAACAGGTAGACAGATAGATAGATTGACATAGAAAGTTTGAAAGATAGATAGACTAATAAAAAAATATACATATAAACATATATACATATAGATTGTATAAATATTGAGATATAGACAAATATTTAGATAGAGAGATAGACATATAGTTATATATACATATAAAAAGATAGGTAGATTAATATATAACCATATATTAAGATAGATAGATAGAAAGTGAGACAAAAAGTTAAAAAGATAGATAGAGAGATAGATAGATAGACACATAGACAGATAAATAGATAGATAGACAGATATCAAGATAAATGGAAAGACGGATAGACAAATAACATGTAGATTGATAGAAAGATAGACAAATAAATAGAAAGATTGATAGATATATAGATTGATAGACAGAAATATAGGTATATAGGCAGATAGTTAGACAAATAGATAAAAAGAAATATAGATACAAAGATAGATAGAAAGATTTCCAAAAGGACTAACAGAGAGATAACATGATTGATTGATAGATAGATTAATAGACATATAGATAGATAGATAGATAGACAGATAAATAAATAAATAGATTGACATATATACAAATAGATTGGTATATAGGCAGATAGATAAATAGATATAGATAGATAAATAGACTGATATATAGATAGAAATATATACAGATAGATAGATAGATATACAAATAGGCAAATAGATAGATAGATAGAAAATAAGAAAGACAAATATATATATATATATATAGTTAGACAAATATTTAGACAAATACATAGATAGACAAATAAACAAAAAATAGATAGATAGATAGATAGTTAAATAGTTAGATAGACAAATAGACAAAATGATGGATAGACAAATAGACAAAATGATGGATAGACAAATAGATAAATACATAGACAAAAAGGTAGATAGATAGATAGATAGCCAAAACCACTACTCCCTCAATATTAGTATGGAGCCACAAATGAATAATGTTATCATAAGTTAGTATGTTAGTGAAGAAAACCATCATGAATGGTTCTCTTTAACATCCAGCATTCATGGCCAACAATTTTTATATAATTGAGTTATATGCCAAAAACTCATTGATTTAAGAAACATATTAGCTCATTGATAATTTCCGTTCAAAATTTATATGGCAATGCCCCATTGAAGAAAGTACTGTAACATCTAAAAATGAAAGAAATAAGACGAGTTGATGATAAATAAAAATCTTTGGAACACGTTGAAATCTAAATACAATGTTCACCAAACTACAATAGCATTTCATATTTTTTGAGTTATATTATGCATCTCAAAGTAATAAAAAAAGTAAGATTGGAGACCTACCTTCCTCAATTAAGCTCCTCAGAGCACACAAGTCACCCATTATTGGTCCCCTATCACCTATCAAAGTAACAAATAGCAACAAAGTAACAAGGAATATAAATATAATACTTACCCAAAATAAATTCTACAATATTTCAAATCTACCATATTGCTGGTTCAACTAAGATTTACCCTCAATAAAACATTGAGACTAAATCTCATCGTTGTGATGTAAATATGACCAGGAGAACACAATATCAAAAATAATAATAAAAATATAAAGTTAACCCAAGATAATGATTCTTTGCCATCAGCTTGTTGAGGTATGTAAGTTCCATTCGAAGATACTCAGCCCAAAGATCTGAATTTGAGCAGATTCTTAAACGATTGTGCACAAGAACCAGTAGTTGTAGTATTTAAGTTATGATTAAATTTACAAGTTGCAACATAAATCAAAACTTCAAAAACCTTTGGATGAAATCGAATTTTTTGAGCTAGTAACTACATGAATTAAAATAAATGGATCAGCCTAAAGTGGACTAGAGCTCGATAATAAAAGTAACCTAATTTAGTTGAATCCAATGATAATAATATGTCTATGCTCAGAAATGTAAATATTTTACAGATTAATGCAACAGTAAGATATGCTGGCATGCTCTACAACTTGATTAATTCAAGTGAAATGGATCGAAGAATAATACAAAAGAAAAGGATGCTGATAAAAACATGAACATGTGTGAGAATGAAATAATCGATAACATGATAAGATATGGAATTGCAAATTTCTTGCATTAAAACCTTAAAAATTGATTTAAAAAAAGAAATGATGACAATACCTTATTCATTATCAATATTTTACATGAGACCTTTGTGGTACTCGTATAAGTCGGTGTTCATGCTTACCAATGCAAAGATGGTTCAAAGAGATGAAGTTATGGTGATTATGAAGAGGGTTCCATTTGGATGAAGAAACAAGTGTGATTAATCAAGAATTCATGGTAGAAATAAAGTGGCAGATATATAGATGCACTAGTGGGGAGGGGAATGTTGGAGATGATATGGAAAAGCTATAGATTCATATAGCCATGGCTGGGATGATGGTGTTCTAGTCTAGGTCTCGACTATTCTGTGCCGTATGTTGTATTTTTCTGAAATCACATCGGATTTCTTTAATCACATCGGATTTCTAAAATCTCAGCGGATTTCTGAAATCACATCGGATTTCTGAAATTGCATCGAATTTCTAAAATCGCATCGGATTTCTAAAATTGCATCAGATTTCTAAAATCACATCGGATTTCTGAAATCGCATCGCATTTCTGAATTCGCATCGGATTTCTAAAATCGCATTGGATTTCTGAAATCATATCGAATTTCAGAGATTGCAACAGTAGTAACACTTCATATTTGGGTTTATAAAAAATTTTAAATTTAGTGTTGAATTTTTTCTCTAGCTAATTAGCATGGTAAAATCCATCTCTAAATTTGTTGCTAAATTTTCATATTATTTTATTAAAAAAAAACATATTATTTCATATAACCTTAATTAAATTATATAAATATATAACCATACAAAATTTATAATATTTCATATTTTTAATAATTTATGGATAAATCTATAAAATTATTTCATAAATAAAATAAATATTATGAAATAATAAAAAAGTATTTCACACACACACACATATATATATGTATATGTATACATTTTTATGAATTTAATATATTTTTATGAATATAAAATTAAATAAATTTGTAGGAAAAAAAATTCATATTATTTGATATAATTTATAATTTATAAAAATCCTAACATAACTTAAAGAGAGAAGAGATTATAAAAAAAGATATATTTATTATTTTAATAAGAACGGAATATAAAAAGATAATATTAAAGATTTTACTCAAATGTTTAATTCTAATAAATTTAAGTAGGGGCAAAATAAAAACTTGAATTCAAATCAATGTAGGGTCAGTTTGATAGTGCTTTTCAAAAATGTTTATAGGGCTAAAAATAATTTTAAAGTGTTTTTAGGACAAAAAAATATCATTAGTAATACTTTTCAAAACTCATTTAAAACCCTAAAAAACATTTGAAGTGTTATATTAATAAGCACATCGAGAAATTTTTTTTATACATCATCAAAAGTTTTTGGATATAATATAGGTGTCAAATGGGCGAGCTGCCCGGACCCGGCCCAAAGTCACGTTGCAGTGTCATGCATGGGCCCATGTCGGGAGGACCCTCGGCTTGAATCATGCCATGCCATGCCAAGAAATTTTTTCCCACGTGTCATGCCAAGCCTGGCATGGGTGCCTAGAATTTGGGAATGGCAGGGGGGACAACGCGGTGACGCACGATGGGCAATGGCTCAACATAACCGATGGGCAACCGTGACGTGGATTTTCACCCCCTCAAGCCTTAATTTTTTTTTAAAAGACTCACCCCGAGTCGAACCGACCCGACCAACCCTATTCGAACCATTCAAACCTAGGTAGATTCTAATCCACGGGCCACGTTTGGCCTGAACCACCATGTCAGGCATGTCGTGACAAGCAAATAAAGCTAGCCTAGAGGGGCCTGAAAAAAAAACACAATGCCTGCCCAGCCCTTTTGACACCTCTAAGATGTAATTAAAATATCTATTTATTTATACTTAAATATCAATTTATTTTATTTAAAATTTTGGAAAAATATGAATTTTTTTTAAAATTCAAATAATTTTAATTTTTTTAAAATATTTTTTTAAAGATTCCTATAATCATAAAAGTAATTATTTTAAATTTTATAAATATAATATTTAGTTGTTTATTCATTAATTCACATTTTTTGTCAATATTTTTTTTCATACAAATAATTATATTTGGTTTTTATAAATACAAATGTTTATGTATGTTCATTTATTAATTCAAATATTTTAAAAAATGTTTATAATTATTGAATTAATTATTTAATGTAGTTATTAATAAATATATTTATATATCATAATTAAATAATCCAGATAATATTTTGTATAATTTTTTAAAATTTTTAAAATAAAAATATTTATTTTAGTTTTTATTAATATAAATTTTTATTCGTATTTAAATATTTTTTTAATTTTTTATTTATAATGTCTTATTTTTATAATTATATAAGAGAAGGTGTCTTTCAAAGATTCCTCATCCATTAACCATGATAGACCTTTAATATACAAAATTACATCAAATATTAAAACAAATAATATATATATAAATAATTCAGTATAGATTAATGACAAAAATTAATTTTGAGCTAAATAAATTAGGGAAGAATCCCCATCAAAATGGATATATTTTTTGATAATTATAATTTAATGACTATTCGCTTGCTATTAATATATAATTATAAAAAAAATTCAAATAACAAATTAGCTAGTGATTTTTTAAAACTAATAAGATTGGTGTCTATCAATTGATCTTTCAATATGTCTATTTATGTGCCTATCTATGCATCTATCTATGTGTCTAACTATGTGACTTTCTATTTATCTATCAAACTATCTATTTTTATATTTATCTATTTATCTATATGTCAATCTAATTATTTATCGATCTATGTATCTATTTGTCTATTTATTTGTTTATTGATCTATATATCTTTCTGTCCATCTCTCTATCTATCTAATTATGTATCAATCAATCAATCAATCTGTTTATCTATCAATTTATCAATCTGTCTATCTATCTATCCGTTAATCTATCTATCTATTTATCTATCTATCTTCTTGTATATTAATCTTTCTATCTATAAGTCTATCAATATATCAATCAATGTGTCTATCTATCTATTTTTCTATCTATATATCTATCTATCTATTTATCTATCTATCTATTTGTCTATCTATATATCTATCTATCTATTTATCTATTAGTTTATCTATCTGTATATCTATCTATGTATCTACTTGTCTATCTATTTGTCTATCTATCTATAAATTAATCTATTTATCTATATGTCTAACTAAATGTCTATCTGTCTAATATTTATATGTTAGTATTTTTACCTGTCTATCTGTCAGTCTATCTATCTATCTATCTATATGTCTGTCTATCTATCTATCTATATAACTATATATCTATCTGTTTATCTATCTAAATATCTAACTGTTTATCTATCTATCTATGGTTATGTCTATCTGTCTATCTATATATTTGTTTATCTATCTATCTATCTATTTGTCTATTAATATCTTTATATATTAGTCTATCTATATGAATATCTATCTATCTGTCTATGAATCTATCTATCTAAATATATATCTATCTACCTATCTATCTATCTATTTATCTGTCTGTCTGTCTATCTATTTATCTGACTATATTTCTATCTATCTATTAGTGTATGTATTTGCCCATCTAACTGTCTATCTAAATATCTTTCTATTTGTTTTTCTATTAGACTTTTTATTTGTCTATCTATCTGTATGTCCATCGATCCATCTATCCTTATTTCTATCTATCTAATAATCTATTTATCTATCTATTAGTCAGAAAATCTATCTATTTATCTTTATATCAATCAATCAATCAATCAATCTGTCTATCATTCTTTCTATCAATCTATCTATGTTTCTATCTATCTATCTATATTTTCTATCGGTCTATCTATTTGTATATCATTTGTCTATCTATATTTCTATATATATGTGAAACTATGTCTATATATTAGTCTATCTTTTTATCTATCAATCTATCTAATAATATCTCTATCTATGAGCCTAATAATCTAAATATATATTTGTCTATCTATATATCTATCTATATATCTATCTATCTATATATCTATCTATCTATATATCTATCTATCTATATATCTATCTTTCTTTCTTTCAATCTATCTATCTATATATCTAAATATCCATCTATATGTCTGCCTATCAATCTGTCTATCAATCAATATATCAGTCATTCTATATGTATATCTTTTAATTTCCTTATATATCTATATATCTACATATTTGTCTATATATCTATCTATCGATCTATCTGGCTATCTATCTTTCTTTTTATTTATCTATCTATCTATCTATATGTTTGTCTATTTATCTGTCAATCTATCTATTTATCAATCTATGTATCTATCTATTTATCTATCTATCTGACTTTGTGTCTATTTGTCTATTTATCTGTCTATCTATCTATTTGTCTGACTGTCTATCTCTCTATTTGTTTGTTTATCTATCTGCCTGCTTGTCTTCCTACCTCATTACTTGAATGCTTGCCTATTTAAATATCTATATATCTATCTATAAATCTATATATATATATCTATCTTTCAATCTGTCTATCTATCTTTTGTCTACCTATTTATCTATTTAACTATCTGCCTCTCTATCAATCTATCTATCTATTTGTCTATCTATATATCTTTCTATTTGTTTATCTATTTCTCTACCTATTTGTTTATCTTTCTATCTATCTACTTGTTTATCTATATATATATATATATATATATATATATATATATATCTATCTATCTATCTATATATATGTCTGTCTATATATTTTTCAATCCATCGATCTGTCTTTCTTTCTATCTATCTATCTCACTATTTATATATATATATATATATCTAACTATATATTTATATATATGTCTATTAACTTTTATATCTATATGTCTATTTATCTATCTATTTTTTTATCTATCTGTATATCTATATTTCTATCTATCGATATATCTATCTTTCCATCTATGTATCTATCAAATAATTTGTTGATATATCTATCTATCTATCTGTATTTCTATCTATTTATCTATATATCTATCTATCTGCCTAATAATCAATCAATCTATCTCTTTATTAATCTATCAATCAATCGATCTATCAATCTATATATCAATCTATCTTTCAATCATTATATCTATTTATCTATCTATATATCTATATATCAATCTATATTTAAATCTATCTATTTAACTATTAATGTTTTTGTATTTTTATTTGTCTATCTATTTACCTATCTATCTATCTATCTGTTAATCTATATGTCTTGCTATCTGTCTCTCAATTCATCTATCTAACTACTTTCCATCTATTTATCTCTATATCCAATTTTCTATCTATCTATCTATCTATATGTATATCTATCTATCTTTCTATTTGTCAATATTTCTATCAATATATCAGTTTATCTATCTATCTATATGTATATCTATATGTCTATCTATATATTTATCTATCTGTCTATCAATCTGTCTATAAATCTGCTTATAAATCTGCCTATTTGTCTATCTATCTATTTATCTATCTATCTTTCTATTTGTCTATATATCTATCTATATGTTTATTTATTTCTTAATCCTTCTATCAATATTTCGGTCTATATTTCTATCTATATTTCTATCTCTCTATTTCTCTATCTATTTGATTATTTATCTGTCTATTTATGTGTCAATCTATTTGACTTTCAATTTTTCTATCTGCCATCTATCTATGTATCTATTTGTCTGTCTGTCTATCTGTATATCTATCTATATATCTATTTATCTATCTATCTATATTTATATATAACTATCTATCTATATATTTTTATATTTGTCTATCTATTTATCTTTCTTTCTGTGTATCAATTATCTATCTATTTTGCTATCATTATGTATATCAATCAGTCTATCAATATATTTATAAATCAATCAATCAATCAATCCATCTATATATTTATCTATGTATTTGTCAATCAATTTTTCTATAAATTAAACTAGCAATCTATCTATGTATCTATCTGTCTATGTATTTATCTATCTATTTTTTGGCATATTTATCTATCTATCTATGTGTATATCTATCTAGCTTTCTTTCTTTTTGTCAATCTATCCATCACTATTTCTAATAGTCTATCGGTCTGTTTATATATATATATATATATATATATATATATATATATATATATATATATATATATATATATATCTTACTATCTATCTATATATTTGTCTATCTATCTATATATCTATCTATCTTTCTGTCTGTCTAACTATCTATGTATTTATATGTCTATCTATCTATCTATCTATTTATAAATCTATCTGTCTATTTATCTATCTATATCTGTATAACTTTCTATCTATCTATTTATTTATCTAACTAATTGTCTATATATATATATATATATATATCTATCTATCTATCATTCTTTATGTCAATATATCTATCTATGTTTCTATCTATCTTTCTGTATGTCTATATATATATATATATATATATATATATATATATATATATATATATATATCTATATTTATCTATCTTTTTATTTATCTATTTATCTATCTATCTATCTATCTTTCTATCTATCAAACTATCTATCTATATTTTATCTATCTGTATATCAATTTATCTATCTATCTAACTATCTATATGTATTTCTATCTATCTAACTAGTTGTTTATCTATCTTTCTATCTATCTTTCTATTTATCTGTCTATAAATTTGTGTGTCAATTTATCTATCAATATGTCGATCAACTTGACAATCAATCAAACCTATCAAACTATCAATCAATCTTTCTATCAATCTAAAAATCAATTTGTCTATCAATGTTTCTATAAATCTATCTATCTATCTATCTATATGTCTATCTATCTGTCTATTTATCTCTCTTTCAATTTAAATATCTATTTATCTATTTATCTTTCTATATGTATATCTATCTATCTATCTACTTGTATATCTATCTTTCGTTTTATCTGGTTATCTATTTATATTTGTATTTATCTATTTGTCTATATGTCTATCTATTAGTCTATCTATCCTTTAATATATCTGTCTATCTATCGATCTATCTATCTATTTATCTGTCTATCTATATATCAATCTTTCTATTTATATATCTATCTCTCTATCTATTTATATTTGTATCAATCTATCATTATATATGTCTATCTATTTTTCTATTTATCTGTCTATATATCTATTTATCTATTTATCTAATAATTTATCAATCTATCTGTCTATCAATCAATCTACCAGTCTATCTATCTATTTGTCTATGAATCAAAAAATCTATCTATCTTTAAATCAGTCTATCAATATGTCTACAATCTATCTTATAAACTATCTATCAATCTTTCCTTCAATCTTTCTATCTCTCTATATATCAATTTATTTATCAATCTCTATATCAATCTATCTATTTATATTCTTTTGCATTTTTCATTCTATCTACCTATATAATTGTCTATTTATTTATCTATCTATATATCTGAATAACTATTGATCTATCTATCTAAATAGCTATCTATCTTTTTTATCTATATATATATATCTATTTGTCTAATCTATTTATCTAGCTGTCTATCTATATATATACTATCTATCTGTCTATCTATCTATCTATTTGTCTATCTATTTTTTATCTACATATCTATCTATCTATTTGTCTATCTATCAATATATCTATCAAATATTCCTATCTATAAGTCTATCTATTTATCTATCTATATATCTATCTATCTATTATATCAATTTATCTATTTATCTTTTTTCTCACTATCTATCAATATATTTATCATCTATAAGTCTATCTATATGTTTATCAATCTATCTATTTGTTTATCAATTTATTTAAATGTATATTAATATGTATATCTATTAATCTATATTTCTATCAATCTATTTGTCAATCTATATGTCTATCTCTATATATATCTATCTATCTATCAATTAAAGTTTCTTATATATATCTGTGTATCTATCTATATATCTATATATGTGTCTATTTATCTGTCTATCTATTTGTCTATTTATATATTTATCTATCTCTCTTTCTATCTATTTATTTATATATATGTTTATCTATTTGAGTATCTATATGTTTATGTATCCATCTATCTAATTGTATAATAATATGTAAATCTATTTGCCTATCTATCTATCTGCCTATCAATCAAACAATCTATCTATCTTACAATCAATGTATCAATATGTCTATAAATCTATGTTTCAATCTGTCTATCAATCTTCCTTTCAATCTTTCTATCTATCTTTCTATCTATTTATTTATCAATCTATCTATTTATATCTCTATGTATTTTTATTTTTATGTGACAATATATTTGTCTATCTATCAATTTTCTATGTGCATAGAAAATTGAGATATCTATTTATATATCTATCTATCTCTTTATCTTTTTTATTTATCTATATATTGATTTGTATATATATCTATTTCTTTATCTATCTTTCTTAATATTTATCTATATGTCTATCTATCTATCTATATATATATATCTTTCTATCTACATATCTATCTATTTATCTATCTATCAATCCATTTCTTTATCTATCTATCTATTAATCTGTCAATCGAAATGCCTATTTGTATGTCTATCTATCTATCTATATATCTATATGTCAATCTATATATCTATTATATCTATTTATCAATCAATCTATCTATTTATCTATCTATGTCTATATATCTGTTTGTTTATATGTATATTTCTTTATCTACCTATGTATCTATCTATTTATTAGTCTATATATTTGTTTGTCTATCTTTTTATCTATATGTATATTAATATGTTTATCTATCTATAGATAAATCCATATTTTTATATATCTATATGCAAATCTATTTGTTTATATATGTCTATCTATCTACCTATCTTTCTATCTATCTATCTATCTGTCAATTTATCTATCTTTCTAACTATTTGTGTATCAATCAATCAATCTATCTATCTATCTATCTCACTATCTGTCTCTCTATCTGTCTATCTATCTATCTATCTTTCTTTCTATCAATCTGCATATCTATAAGTCTATAAAATTATTTATCAATCAATCTATCAATCTGTCTATCCAAATGTCTATCTATCTATCTCCCTATAATTCTTTCTATCAATCAATCTATCTATCTCTCTATATATCTATTTATCTATCTTTCTTTCTTTGTGTAAATTTGTTTGCCAATCTAACTGTCTGTCTGTATATCTATCAGTCAATATTTTTGTCTGTCTATCTTTGTGTCAATTTTTTATCTTACAATCTATCATTCTATCTATCTATTTGACTATAAATCTTTGTATTTATCTATCTATCTTTATGTCTATCTCTCTATGTATCTATATATTTATCTATCAATCAATTTATCTATCTGTCTATCTATCTATCTATCTATCTTTATGTCTATCTCTCTATGTATCTATATAGTTGTCTATCAATCAATTTATTTATCTATCTGTCTATGTATCTATCTATCTATATGTCTATCTTTCTATCTATATGTTGGTCTATCTAGGTATCTTTCTCTCTATATGTCTATCTATCTATCTATCTATCTATATATCTATATATCTATCTATCTATATATATTTCTTATCTATATATCTATCTAACTATCTATCTATCATTCTTTCTATTAATCAATCTATCTATCTATCTGTATATCAATATATCTTTTAATCTATCTATCAATATTTCTCAAATTCTATCGATCTATCTATTTTTCTATATGTCTATCTTTCTAACTTTCTATATGGTATATCTATTTGTCTATCTATCTATCTTTCTATATGTCTATGTATATATCTATTTGTCTATCTATCTGTCTAACTATCTATCAATCAAACTGTCCATATATTTATCTATCTATCAATCTATTTATTTATCTATTTATCTTTATATCAATCTATCTATCTAAATATCTATCAATTTGTCTATTAGTCTATCGATCAATCTATTTTTCAATCGAACTATCCATTTGTCTATTAATCAGTCTATCAATCAATCTATCTATCTATCTATATATCTTTATTTCTTTCTGTTTGTCTATCTATCTATTTATTTGTCTATTAGTGTAAGTATTTGTTAGTGTTTCGTTCTGTCTGTCTATCTATCTATTTGTCTATCTATCTATCTATATGTCTGTTTGTCTGTCTATTTATTTATGTATCAATCTATCTATCTATCTATGTATATATCTATTTATTATTCAATCTTTTATCTATATATTTTTCTATCTATCTATCTATATATGTATCTATCTATCTAGATGTCGATGTATCTATCTGTCAATAAATAAATCAATCTGTTGTCTAAATTTCTATCATTATATTTATCTATATATCAATCTATCTTTATTTCAATCTATCTATCTATCTATCTTTATTTAAATATGTCTATTAATATGTATATTACTTAGTATTTCAATATATCTATAATATTTCTATCAATCTTTCTATATATCTATCTATCTATCTATCTATTTTTGTATCAATTTATCTATCAATATATATATATATATATGTATGTATGTATTTGTCTTTTTATTTATGTATCTATTTATCTATCTATCTATCTATCTATTTGTCTATATATCTATCCATATAATAATGTTTCTATCTATTTATCTATCTGTTTATCTAATTATCTATCTTTCTATCTATTTATTTGTCTTTCTATTTGTCTATCTATTTTTCTATCCATCTATCTATTTGTCTATCTTTCTATTTAACTATCTTACTATTATTCTATCAAACAATCTATCTATCATTCTACCTATCAATTTGTCTAGCAATCTTTCTATAAACCTAGCTATCTAACTATTTATCTATCTATATGTCTATCAATATGTCTATCTCTCTATTATCATTATATATATCTATCTATGTCTCTATCTAACTATTTGTCTATTTATCTCTCTATCTATTTATCTACTTGTCTATCTATCTCTCTATTTGTCTAACTATCTATCTATCTCTCTATCTGTCTAACTATCTATCTATCTATATTTCTATCAATCAATCAATCTATATGTCTATTTATTTGTCTATTTATATATCTATTTATTTATCTATCTATCTATCTATTAGTATATCTACTTGGTATCTATCTATCTATCTATCTATTAAGCTATCTATCTATCTACCTTTCTATATATCTTTGTATCTATATATCTATATATATGTATATCTATCTATCTATCTATCTACTATCTAAGTATCTATTTATTTGTCTGTCTATCTAAGTATATATCTATTTGATTATCTATTTATCTATCTATCTAATTATTTATCTTTCTATATATCTATCTGTCTATCTATCTATCAACCACTTTATCTATCTATCTTTATATCTATTTGTCTATCTATTTATTAATTTTTTATCTAAATTTTTATTTATATATCGATCTATCTATCTATATATCTATTTGTCAATCTATCTGTCTATTTTATCTTTCTATATATCAGTCTATATATTTTTATATCTATCTATCTTTATATCTCTCTATCTTTATGTTTATCTATCTATCTAGCTATTTATCTATCTATCTATCTAGCTATCTCTCTATCTATATGTTTGTCTATCTATCTATATGTATAAAATCTATCTATATTTCGATCTATTTATCATTGTATCAATCAATAATAATATATCTATTTGTCTATCTATCTATCTATCTATTTATCTATCTATCTATCTAGCTATCTCTCTATCTATATGTTTGTCTATCTATCTATATGTATAAAATCTATCTATATTTCGATCTATTTATCATTGTATCAATCAATAATAATATATCTATCTATCTATATTTCTATCTAACGATTTATCTATCTATATGTCTATCAATATGTCTATCTCTCTATTATCATTATATATATCTATCTATGTCTCTATCTAACTATTTGTCTATCTCTCTATCTATTTATCTACTTGTCTATCTATCTCTCTATTTGTCTAACTATCTATCTATCTCTCTATCTATCTAACTAACTATCTATCTATATTTCTATCAATCAATCAATCTATATGTCTATTTATTTGTCTATTTATATATCTATTTATTTATCTATCTATCTATCTATTAGTATATCTACTTGGTATCTATCTATCTATCTATCTATTAAGCTATCTATCTATCTACCTTTCTATATATCTTTGTATCTATATATCTATATATATGTATATCTATCTATCTATCTACTATCTAAGTATCTATTTATTTGTCTGTCTATCTAAGTATATATCTATTTGATTATCTATTTATCTATCTATCTAATTATTTATCTTTCTATATATCTATCTGTCTATCTATCTATCTATCTATCTATCAACCACTTTATCTATCTATCTCTATATCTATTTGTTTATCTATTTATTAATTTTTTATCTAAATTTTTATTTATATATCGATCTATCTATCTATATATCTATTTGTCAATCTATCTATATATTTTATCTTTCTATATATCAGTCTATATATTTTTATATCTATCTATCTTTATATCTCTCTATCTTTATGTTTATCTATCTATCTATCTAGCTATCTCTCTATCTATATGTTTGTCTATATATCTATATGTATAAAATCTATCTATATTTCGATCTATTTATCATTGTATCAATCAATAATAATATATCTATCTATCTATATTTCTATCTATCTATTTGTCTATCTATTTGTCTATCTATATGTCTATCTACCCATCTATCTATCTATCTATATATCTATCTTTTATCTAAGTTTCTATCTATTAGTGTATCTATCTGTCTATCTATCTATTTATCTCTCTATCTATATTTCCAACAATTTATCTTATTATAAGTCTATCAAATTGATTTCAATCTGTCTATCAATCTATCTATCTATCTGGGTATCAATCTTTGTATCAATTTTTTCTATATCTATCTAGTTATTTGTATATCAATCTATCTATCTATATATCTATTTATCTCTCAATGTATTTGTCTTTATATCTGCCTATATATTTGTCTATTTATCTATCTATATATCTATCTTTCTATATATTTATCTTTCTGTCTATCTATCTATATATTTCTTTATCTATCTATCTATCTATCTGTAATATCTATTTGTCTATCTATCTCTTTATCTATTTTTCTATTTGTATATATATCTCTTTATCTATCTATCTATCTATTAATCTGTCTGTCTATGTATTAGTTTATCTATCTAATTGTTTCTCCATCTTTTTATATGTATATAAATCTGTCTATCTGTCTGTCTATAAATCTATCTATCTTTCTGTCTATAAATTTATCTATCTATATTTCTATGTATGTGTCTTTCTATATGTCTATTTATCTATCTAAATATCTATCTATATATGTATCTATGTGTCTGTCTATCTATCTATCTATCTGTTTATCTATCTATCTGTCTATATAAATGTCTATCTTTTCATCATATATCTATATATCTATCTATCTATCTATCTATCTATCTGTCTATCAATTTGTATATATATATGTCTATTAATCTGTCTATCATTCTATTTATCAATATGTCTATTAATCTTCTATCACTCTATATATCAATCCGTCTATCCATCTGTGTATCTATCGATCTATATCTCTATCTTTTTATATTTCTTTCTATCAATCAATCAATCTATATGTATATCTATTAGTTTATCTATATATCTATTTGTCAGTCTATCTATTTGTATATCATTGTATTTTTCTATCTATTTATCTATCAATCAATCTAAATGTCTGTTTGTTTATTAATTTTTCTATACACCTATCTATCTATCTACATATCTTTCTGTCTATCAATTTGTTTATATATCTATCTATCTATAAGTCTATCTATCTATCTGTCAGTCTATTTTTCTGATTATATATCTATCTGTCTATATATCTATCTTTCTATCTGTCTATCTATCAGTGAATCTATCTGTCTCTCTAGTGAACTATCTATCTATCTTTCTATCTATCAATCTTTATATTTATATATGTATGTATTTATATTTTTATCTATCTATCAATTTATCTATCTATCTATCTTTATGTCTATATATATGCCTTTCTATCTTTCTTTCTACTTATCTCTCTATCTATCCATCTATTTATCTATCTAACTATGTATCTTCTATCTATCATTCTTTCTATCTATATTTGTTTGTATCTATCTATCTTTATGTTTATATATATTTATATATATATATATATGTTCCTATATATCACACTATGTATATCTCAATCTATCAATCTGTCTATATATATGTCTATTTATCTGTTTATTTATCTGTCTAATTATCGGTCTATATATAAGTCTATCTATCTTTCTATTTGTCTATCTATCTATCTATATAAATATCTATCTTTATATCTATCAATATATCTATCTGTATATCGATCTATCTATATATCTATATATCTATCTATCTATATATCTATCTATTTATCTATCTTTAAATCTATCTATCTATCTAACTAACTATTAATCTATCAATCTATTTGTCTATCTATCTATTAATCTATTTATCTATCTTTCTGTATATCTATCTATGTATGTATATATATATATATATATATCTGTATGTTTGTCTGTCTGTCTCACCATTTGTCTTTCTATCTGTCGATCTATGTATTTATATATCTATCTATATGTTTTTCTATCTATTTATATATCTGTCTATCTATTTATCTATCTATCCACCTATTTATATATCTATATATCAATCTATCTATACAAGTATCTATCTAATAATATGTCGATCTATATATATATATATCTATCTATCAACTTGTCTATATTTATATCAAACTATATTTCAATCTAGCTATCTATCTATTTATCATTAATTCTATCAATTGGTCTATTTTTCTATCTATTTATCTATCTATCAATTTATCTATCAATCTATCTATCAAACTACCTATTTATCTTTCTATCTAACTGGTAATCTATCTGTCTATTTATTTATTAATTTGTATGTCATTCTATCCATCTATCTATCAATCTATATCTATCTACCTATCTATTTGTAAATCAATCTTGTTAATATTCTTTTTATCAACCTATCTAATAATCTGACTATCTATCTAGCAATTAATTTATATATTTATCTTTCTATATAGTTATCTATTAATCAATCAATCAATCTGTCTATTTATTTATTAATCTATATGTCATTCTATCCATCTATCTATCAATCTATATCTATCTACCTATCTATTTGTAAATCAATCTTGTTAATATTCTTTTTATCAACCTATCTAATAATCTGACTATCTATCTAGCAATTAATTTATATATTTATCTTTCTATATAGTTATCTATTAATCAATCAATCAATCTGTCTATTTATTTATTAATCTATATGTCATTCTATCCATCTATCTATCAATCTATATCTATCTACCTATCTATTTGTAAATCAATCCTGTTAATATTCTTTTTATCAACCTATCTAATAATCTAACTATCTATCTAGCAATTAATTTATATATTTATCTATCTATATAGTCATCTATTAATCAATCTATCTATCTATTTATCTGTCTCTCTAACTATCTGTCTATTAATCTGTAAATCAATTTGTCTATCAATTTGTCTCTCAATTTGTCTGTAATTTTGTGTATGAATCTTTCTATCAATATATCTATCAATAAATCTATCAATCTATTTAAGAATCTGCCTATCTATTTTTTTAACTATCTAACTATCTATTTATTTGTGTATCTATCTATTTATCTATCTATCTTTCTTTCTTTCTTTCTAGCTGTCTATCTATATATCTTACTATTTGTCTATCTATGTATATATCTATTTGTCTAACTATCTATCTATCGGTTTATATATCTATCTAATTTTTATTTATCTGTAAAAGTATCTCTCTATCTATCTATATGTCTATCTATTTGTCTATCTATCTGTCTATCTATATGTCTATCAATCTTTCTATCTATCTGTGTATCTACCATTTATATTTCTCTTTATATTTCTATTAATAATCAAATAATCTATCAGGGTATAATTTTCTATCTATATGACTATCTATCTATCTGCCTGTCTATCTATCTACCTTTCTATTTGTTTGTCTAGGAATCAATCTACTTGTCTATCAATCTATCTATTTATCTATATATCTTTATTTCTATCAATCTACATGTCTATCTAATTATCTATCTATTTGTATATCTCTCTATCTATCTATATATCTATCTCCCTATCTATCTATCTTTATTTATATCTATCTATCTATCTATTTATCTATCTTTATTTATATCTATCTATCTCTATCTATCTATCTATACTTCTATCTATATGTCTATCTATCTATCTATCTATTTATCTTTTTTTCAATATATCTATCTATCTATCTTTCAATATTTCTCTCAATCTGTATATGAATTTAATATCAATCAATTTATACATCCATCTATCTATCTATTTGTCTATCTATCTATCTATCTATATATCTATATGTCTCTATTTATGTCTATCTATCTAACTATATTTATTTCTATCTATCTGTCAATCTATTTATTTATCTATCTGTCAATCTAAATATCTAAATATCTGTCTTTTTATCTATCTACTTATATGTCTTTCTATATGTCAATCTATCAGTATATCTATCAATTAGACGATCTATATGTATATCTATCAATCTATCTATCTATATTTCTATCAATATATCTATTTATCTATCCATCTATTCATCTATATCTTTATATATTTATTTCTATCTATCTATCTATTTATCTTTTTATTAATTTGTCTATCTATCTTTATAATAGTATATTGATCAATCTATATATTAATCTATCTCTCAATCTATGTATCCATCTTTCAATCTTTCTTTCTATCTATCAATCTATTAATCTATCTATATATTTATCTATCTATCTATCTTTCTATCTATGTATCTGTCTGTTTGTCTATCTATCGTCTATCTAACTATGCAAAGCTAGATGCTCATAGCGAGGCACTTCGAGTTAGCAAAGTGCTTTAGTAGCGCTGAAGCCCTGTGTACTATAATGTTGAGCCAAGGATGCTCCACCTTATCTTTATCTATATGTCTGTCTATTTGTAAGTCTTTCTATCAGTCTAACAGTCTATCTCTCACTCTATCTATCTATCTGTCTATATATGTGTCTATCTCTCAATATATCTATTAATCCATCTATCTATCTGTATATCTATCTATATGTCTATCTATCATTCTATCTATCTATCTATCTATATATCTTTCTATCTATCTCTCTATCTATTTATCTATATATCTTTCTATGTACTTTTCTATTTATATGTTTATCTATCTATATATATATATATATATATATATATATATATATATATATATCTGTCTATTTATCTATCTATATATTTGTATATCTATCTATTAATCTATCTGTCTGTTTATCAATTTGTCTATCTATTTGTCTCTGTATCTGTCTGTCTATCAATCAATTTTCAGTCTACCTATCTGTCAGTCTAATTGTCTATCTGTAGTCTATCTATCAGTCTAACTAACTAACTATCTATCTATCTATATGTCTATCTATCTTTCTATATATCTATATATCTTTCTATTTTTCTATCTATGTATCAATCTACCTATGAATTTGTATATCTATCTATCTATTTAACTTTTTATCTATCTATCAATCTATCTATCGATATTTTACGTATATCTATCTATCTGTCTATCTATCTTTCTATCTATTTTGCTAAAAATCTATCGATCAATAAGTTCATCTATTTATCTATTGATTTTCAGACTATATACCTATGTAACTATTGGTTATATATCTGTCTATCTATCTATCTCCTTTTCTATCTATTTATCTATCTATTTTTATGTCTATCTATCTGTCTATCTATATATCTATCTATCTTTTTGTATATCTACATGTCTATCTATCTATATATTACTACAAAAAATCCAAAACAACTAAGGACAATTCCCTAGCCACTCGGGGTTTTCATTTGCTAAGTGGCATATAGCAACGGTTTAATAATGAAATCTTTCCCAATCTAAGTGCTCGTCGTTATAAATTAGCAAGGGGAAGTTTTGCTATCTAAAAAATTTTACTGATGAAAATATTCCCAGCTAAAATAATAATTTTCCAACCTAAATTAGCAAGCTAAATTGTAGTTTGCGTTGCTAAATGGATATAGCAATGTACGCTTTCCCAATTTAGTGTGCTCATCGCTAAAAATTATAGAGGGAAATAGTCCATAGCAAAAAATTTTAGCAACGAAAAAATCCCTAGCTAAAATATTAATTTTCCTATCTAAATTAGTAAAGAAAAATCCCTAGCTAAATTAGCAAGAGAAAATTCCCTAGCTATTTTCATTTCAAAACATTTTTCAAAAATTTATTTTTTTTAAAAAAATTTAATTAAATAATTTAATATTTTTATATTAAATTGAATAAAAAATTAGAAACTATAAACAATAATTTATAATTTACAATAAATAAAATTATATAATAAATTATTTTGTTTCAATATTTTACATAATTCAAACAAATATATAACAAAATTTTATTGCATCTTATTCATCAATATATTTACCGACAATGCATGAGTATAATCTATCCGTGCATTGACATCGCTTTCTTTCCCTCTGCTCCCCTGATCACCATCTTTCTATTGCGACAAAGTTATGCAAGTCACTATGTGTCTTGTCTAGTGAAAAATCTCTTCACTTATACAAGCTTCGTATGGGGAACAATGTGGTACCATGACTATATTAAATTTAAATAGTCAATCAAATCAAAATAAATAAATAAATAAAGTTATGTTTTCATAAATATATAATACTACAGTATATTTGTACATATATACTAGCATTTTCACTCGTTACATGTATTCCAGAAGTATATCTAAATATATACTACACTATTATATGTACAATTATACTCAATATATATGTACAATTATACTCAATATATATGTGCATATATACTACAGTTTTATATGTACATATATGCTCAGTATATATGTATATATATACTGAGTACATATGTACTCAGTATATATTTTAATATATTACTACAAAATTATATGTTCTTATATACTGAGTATAAATGTACATATATTATAGTATTATATTTACATATAAACTGAGTATATATATACATATACTACATTATTATATGTACATATATACGATGTACATATTTACTAAGTATATATGTACATATAATACTACATAATTATATGTGCTTATATATTGAGTATATATGTACATATACTATAGTATATTTGTAGATATATTAAGTATATAAGTACATATATGCTATAGTATTATATGTACATATATACTCAATATATACGTACATATGTACTTCAGTATATACGTACATATATACTTCAGTATATCCATATATATTTTTTGTAGTATATACGTGCATATATACTATAGTAGATCTAGACACACACACACACATATGTATACATAGTTATAAATATAGTTATATTTAATTATATATAGTTTTATATAGTTATAAAAATATTTATATATAGTTATACACATATAGTTAAACATGATATTCTATGTTGTTATACATGTAATTATAAAACTAGTTACATGTTATACATATAGTTACACATTTAGTTAAACTTATATTTATACATGTAGGTATATATATTTTTTCATTTAATTTTATATATTTATACATAAAGTTATGTATAGGTATAGATATAGTAAAATACATTTTTATATATTAATATATAAAAATGTATATTAAATATATGTTGTAAATAATATATAAAAATTAATGATATTTAAATATATTTACAAATATATAGATTTACATATATGTATACATAGTTACAAATATAGTTATATTTAATTATATAGAGTTTTATATATAGTTATACACATATAGTTAAACATAATGTTGTATGTTGTTATACATGTAATTATAAATATAGTTACATGTGGTTATACATTTAGTTACACATTTAGTTAAACTTATATTTATACATGTAGGTATATATTTTTTTCATTTAATTTTATATATTTATAAATATAGTTATGTATAGGTATAGATATTGTAAAATACATTTTTATATATTAATATATAAAAATGTATATTAAATATATGTTGTATATAATTTATAAAAATTATTGATATTTAAATATATTTAAATACATGTAGTTTGTTTAAGTAGTTTTTGAAGGAAATATCAAAACATTTGAAGTAATTCAATTTCATGCTACGTGTTTCAAGATATGCATCTCATAAATCAAATTGTTAAAAAAAATGATAGGGCATAATTTGATAATTAAAAAAATTATGATTGAGAAAAATTAAAATGTTAATAGTCTGCCACATAATTTTGATATATTCTACATGGAATATAATTTGATATATTTTAGATGTCTTTTCATGTTTTAAAAAATAATACCTAGAAAAAAATAAAAGTAATATTCTAAATATATTTTTATTAAAATATAATATAATGATCATAAAAAAAGCAAGCCTCATGAAATATCAATTAACATTATCAAATATCATGTTAATAGGATAGTATATGAAATAAATAATAATGATGTTAAACATCATTATAAAAAATTGTGAAAATCATTCAAAATTATCAAAACATGAAATAACATATTTTCAAATAAATCTTAAAATATCATTAAATGCATAAAAAATCCATCAATAATATTTAATTTATTGTATCAAAGAGTGAACACTAAAAAAAATATTGATGAGTATTCTCCAATTTTCAATCAACATGCATCAAAAATCATAGAACACACAAAAAACATTGATAATTTATCAATAACATTAGTAACAACGAAACACAATAGAAATATTGATAATATATTTCCACAAAATTTATAGATTTTTATTAAAAAATATTGTGCCTCCCAATATAAATATCTAAAACATACAACATATCCAATAATTACATCGAAGATATTTATAACATCAAACAAATTTCAGTGTGATTAACCCTAATTGAATTATGAAAATTTTTAACTAATATTATTATAAAAATGTGCTCTAAATATTATTAGTTATAAATATAATCTAATATTTTCAAAAAAAAATCATTGAACAAATTTTAAAGTTTCTAAATAATATGGAAAAACATAATGCTTCATGGAAGAAAAATAATGTAACATCATATAAAGAAAAATTTTATTAATCCTTCTCTTCTACCCAAACATTGATGATTTAGCTCTTTCAAATTATGATTGACTGTTAAGGACCAATTTTTTTAGAAGATTAATGATTAACAAAATTTGATAACAAAGATGCGCTTTTATAAATTTAAAACTTCAATATTCAAAATCATGATATAATCAAGAATATCTTGTGAAAATTAAAATTTGATTCATCTTTTGTCCTAGCAAATAATTGGATAAGTATGCATTTTTAAAATTGAGCTATAACATAATAAAAAATTTTACATACTCACATCAACTACTCTATTCCATGTTTATTGATCCTAGTTTATATTGTGATAATCATGAATACTACTTATCTCTGGTTCATAATATGAATGTCATTAAATCATGCACGAGCTTAATTTGATCACCAACAAAAGCCCAAACCACACTAGTAATCATGGAAAAGAGTTATTATATATTTAAACTATTGAATTATATAAGGATACCTATTGTATACAAGTGCAAAAAAAGCTATTTTAGTTATACATAAAGTCATGAAAAAGTCACAATCCTAAAATTACTCTAGCCTAAATGCCAGTTGAATGTTTGATATACAAATCACTCCTATAACTAATTTGAATATTAATTAAATGTGAATGCTAATTGAATGCATATTTTCTTTACTTTAATACCTCTCTTCATGTTGAAATATGTTTGTCAATAACTCCCAACATGCTAAGGTGCATGTGAATAACTAGGACTTATATTTGTCCAGTTAATAAATTTGTGATCTGCTTTCATGGTAACATATAAGATGTTTTGACTTTTCCATTTTGGATTTTTTAATTGATTATGTGACAATCTAATTCAATATATTTCTTATGCTCATGGAAAACAATGTTGGTAGCAATGTGCATGGTTATGTGATCTTCACAAAATAAATTTGCTACTTCCAAATGAGAAACTTGTCAATCCTTCAACAAGTATCTCAAGCAAGTGAGTTCATAGGTAAATGCAAACTCAGACCAATATTCTGCCTCTACTAATGATATTTACACCTTTGATTGTTTCTCACACTTCTATGGAACAAGTAACTTACCAAAAAATTATAATTACTTATCAATTACCATTATTTAATTGGATATCTTTTTATATTGTAATCATATTCAGAGACAACAAAAATACAACCCATAAACATTAGGATTTGTTTTTTTCTAAGTTACAGAAGCAGAAAACATTAAGCATAATTATTTTTCTTAAGATACAGAAACAGAAAGCAATATGCAAACATTAAGTATTTGAAATCAATACAACTATAAAAAATTAAACAGTAAAAAAACAAAGTTTACACTAACCATTATTTATTTTATTAATTGTGTAGAGTCAAAATCATATAATGAAATGAAAATAGAAGAAAAAAGAAAAAAAAATTGGTGGAAAATTAAAAAAAATATAAAACACAAATATTTTGTAAAAACCAAACTATGCCCGTTTTAACATGACCTTTATGCCCTCGTAAAACTTCCGATCAGCTTTTGCCGTAGCTTGTGGCAGCACAATTCTGAGATGTGCTCATCCTCTTCTCCTTGCCTCCCCAAGTCAACTTGAACTTTTCCTCACTAAATATTGATAGTCACAAAATCATGAGCTCTTATGTCTCTTCCAACAAATACATTTAATCATTTTATTTATGTTTGTCAATAAAATTTAATTTAAATGTATATTGATTAAATTATATTTATGTTTGTCAATAATAAATATATTGATAAAATTATTAAATATTTAATTTTTAATTGAACATTTTGAATTTTTTGTGGTTAAATCAAGAAGCTAATTCAAAAAATTGAAACAAATTAATTTATTATATGATTAGTAATCAGCATCATTAATTTAAAAAAAAACATTAACTTAAAAATATTGTAACATTATTCTGATATTTTATGCCATTAATCAAAAATACGATAATGTTTGGAAATTTTTGTAAATATAGCGCCCGACCCAAACCTAGATTTTTAAAATTTGTTATTTTCTATTCACTCAAAAATACTAATATAAGATTATTTTAAAAATAACTTTCATCAATTCTATTTTATTAAATTTTATTAATAAAATTTAAATTTCCATAATTTAATTTTAAAACATATATAGGCTTTTCTGATATAATATTTATATAAATATTAGAAAAAAAATGTTTATTAGAAAAAAATAAATACAATGTTTGTTAGAATATTTGTTGTAGGTTGCTCTCGTAGTCCTGTTTTGCTTGTCCTCTCATCGTCATTGAAAGAAATAACAAATTTTTAGTGCTTAATGTCTTAGCATTATATTTTAACGGAAACTATAAAAACAAAAATTTGAAGCAAATATATAGAAAATAAAGATACAAATTATAAAAGTAAACTAAAATTATAAAAAATAAATAATTTAAATAAAAAAAATGAAATAGATTTTTATTTAACCATAAATGATATTATTTCATAAATAAATAAAATAAAATAATAATAAAGTAATATATATATATATATATATATATATATATATATATATATATATATTATTGTTATATGTTTTTAAGAATTCAATTTATTTGTATTAATATAATATGAAATAATTATAAAGGCATAAATTTTTAATCTTTTAGTCATTATAAATTTTGAATCTTTGAAGTATTCAGTTAATAACCACACTTAGATATTTATTTTTTAAATAATCAAAATTTTTTTGATGTTATTAAAATATCTGTACATTAATTTTAAAATTCAATTTATTTTCTTTTTAATTTGATAAAAAATTTGATTTTTTTTTATTTTTCAAAATTTTTAAATATTTTAGTCATTTTTTAAAAGATTTCTATAATCATTAAAATATTTTATAAATGTAGGAATAATATTAATATTTACTTGTTTATTTGTTAATTCATATAATTTTATAAATTTTTTTATTTAATCAAATAATTGTTTATTTTATCTTTTTATCAATATTAATTTTTATTTATGTTAATTTATTTAATTAAAATATTTTCAAAATATTTATATATAAATAATAAATTATATTATTTTTTTAATACATATATTTAAATATCATAATTAAAAATTTCAGAAAAATATTTTTTATAATATTTTAATTAATTTATAATCAAAAAAATAATAATTTGACTTATCTACTATAAATTTTTATTTGTATATATATAATTATGAAATTTTTTATTTATAATATCATATTTTTATAATTATATGATGAGATTGTGTATTTCAAGGATAGCCCATCTATAGGCCATGAAATACCTTTAATATAAAAAATTAAATAAAATAGTAAAATAAATAATTTTAAAAAATATTAAATTATTATAAATTAGCAACGGAAATTATCACTAGCCCAAATAGCAGGGGAAAATCCCCAGCTAAATGCATATATTTTGAGAAAGTAAAAATGTAAGGAATAATCATTTCGAATTTTTTATAAAATTGTAAAAAAATAAATTCAGATAATTTTTTAGGAACGGATTTTGTCTTGAACTAATTAGCTAGGAAATTTTCATCATAAAATCTGTTGTTATATAAAGGATGTAATTGGCTAGAAAAATTTCATCACTAAATCTGTCACTATATTCCAGATCTAATTAACTAGAGAAATTACCTCGCTAAATTCATCAATATAACCTGGTTGTAATTAGCTAGAAAAATATGTTGCTAAATCTATCGCTATACCAAATATATAATTAGCCAATAAAATTCCATCGGAAAATCCATCACTATATCAAGGATGTAATTAGCTAGAAAAATCATGTCTCTAAATCCATAGCTATATTCCAGATGTAAATAGCTAGAGATATTTCCTTGCTAAAGCCGTGGCTATATTTGCGGCTTTTCATTGCATGGAACTTTACAAAAAAAATAGGGATGGATTATTTCTGGATCTAATTAGCTATGAAAATTACGTCGGTAAATCTTTCACTAAATTTATGCTTTTTGTTGCACAGAAATTTACGAATAAAATAATGAGGAAATATTTTCAAAAGTGAAATTCCATCGCTAATCTGTCTCTAAATTTTATTTCAATACAAAATTAGAAATCCCTTACTATTCTCTTGCTAACATCACACAATTTAGCTAGAGAATGATCCCTAGATAAACTTTCCAAGCTAAATTGTCATTTTTTTGTTGTGTATCTATCTATCTAGCTATCTATCTATCTAACTAACTAACTATCTATCTCTATATCTATCTATCTATCTAACTTTCTGTCTTTCTATCTATCAATCTTCCTATTTATCTGTCTATTTATCTATCTATCGATGTGTCTATCTTTAAATCTATTTGTCTGTCTTTGTATCTATGTATCTGTCAATCTATCTGACTGGCTATTTGTATATATGTGTGTATGTTTGTCTATCTATTTTTCTATCAATCTGTCTCTCTATCTGTATATATATATGTGTGTGTGTGTATGTGTGTCTATCTATATGTATATCTATCTATCTATCTATCTATCTATATATCTATCTATTTTGTCTATCTATTAGACTATCATTTTGTCTATCTATGTGTCTATTTATTAGTCTATCTATCTATCGAACTCTCTATATATTTGACTAATAATCTATAAAAAATTCTATCTATCTATCTATTTGTCTATATATCAATCTATTAATAAGTCTATCTATCTATATATTAATCTGTCTATCAATCTATATATAGATATGTCAATCAATCTATTTATCAATCTATTTTTAAATCTATCGATCAATATATCATTATATCTATCTATCTCTCTCTCTCTCTATATCTATCTATCAATATATGTATATCTAACTCTCTATCTATCTATATAATATCTATCTGTCTATTTTTCTATCTAATAAACTATTGATATATCTATCTATCTATCTGTCTGTCAATCTTACCATCTATAAATCTATCTATCAAAATGTTTATCTATCTATCAATCAATCTATCAATCAATCTATATATTTATCTATCTATCTATCTATTTATCTATCTTTCATTCATTCATTCTATGTGTATATATATTTTCCTGTCAATCTACTTATCTATCTTTGTAGCAATACTTCTAGCTATCTTTCAATCTATCAAACTATCTATCTATCTATTTTACTATTAATGTATCTATCTATTTATCAATCTATTTATTTATCTATCTATCTGTCTATCTATCTATCTATCAATCAATTTATTTATCTATATGTCTATATTTCTATCTATCTATTTATTTATCTATCTATCTATCAGATTATCTATCTATCTATCTAACTATCTATTTATTTATCTATCAGTTTATTTGTCTATCTTTTTTCCTTTCTATCTAGTTGTCTAACTGTTTTTCAATCTAATTATCTCTCCATCTATCTATTTATCTATCTTTCTTTCTTTCTTTCTGTCTTTCAATCTGTCTACCTATCTATCTTTAAATCTATCTGTCTATCTATATGTTTATCTATGTATATATCTATCTGTATATCTATGTGTGTATCAATATTTCTATCTATCTTTCAATTTAAATGTATATCTATCTATCTATTAATTTGCCTTTCTAGTTCTCTATCTATCTATTTATCTATCTATCTGTCTATCTATCTATTTATCTATCTATTTATCTATCTATTTATCTATCTATTTATCTATCTATTTTTCTGTCTATCTATCTATGTATCTGTATATTTATCTATCTTTCTATCTAAATTTTTATTTTTCTATCTATCTTTTGATCTATCTATCTGTCTATTTATTTGTCTATCAATTTGTCTCTCTATCTATCTTCTATCTGTATATATATCTATTTTTCTTTCTATCTATATATCTGACTATCTATATTTCTATATATATGTCTATCTTTTGGTCTATCCATCTGGCAAATAATATATCGATCTATTTTTCTATCTACAATTCTATCTTTTTGTCTATCTATCATTTATTTATCTATTTAAAAATCTAAAATTGATCTATCTATCAATCTGTCTTTCAATCAATCAATCAATCTATTTATTAATCAATTTATCAATGTATTTATCAATTTTTCTATAAATTTTGCTATCAATCTATCTATCTATTTATCTTTCTTTCTATCAATCTATCTAATATTCTATCTATTTATCTATCAAATTTTGTATCTGTATATCTATCTATATATCAAGTTATCTATATATCTATGTATCTATTAATCTATATATTTATATATCTATCTAACTATTTATATATCTATTTGTTTATCTATCTATCTATCTGCTAATCTATCTACCTACCTATCTATCTATTTATATATGTATCTAATTAAATATCTATTTATTAATCGAAATGTATATTTATCTGTCTAACTTTCTAACTATCTCTCTATCTATCTATATATCTATCTTATATCTATATTTTTGTTTATATATCTATCAATCTATTAATATGTATATCTTTATACTTATATATATGTCTATCTATCTATCAAGCTATCTCTCTATAATTCTTTCCAATAATATATATCTATTTGTCTATATATATGTCCATCAATCTTTCTATCTATCTATCTATCAATCTATCTATCAATCTTCTATCTATATGTCTATCAATCTATCTATATATCTTTCTTTCTATATGTCTATCTATCTATCTTATTATATATCTATATTATTATCTAACTATTTTTATTTCTATCTATTTATCTATCTATCTGTTTATTTAACTAACTATCTATCTATAACTCTTTATAGTTGTATATCTATATGACTATCTATATATCTATTTTTCTATCTATTTATTTGTTTATCTATCTTTATATCAATTTGTCTATCTATTTTTCTAATAATATGTTGATATATTTGTCTATCTATCAATTTATCTATCTATCTATATGTCTATCAATCTGTCAATCAATTTGTCTATCTATCAATTTATGAATTGTTTTATCTTTCTACCTATCAATCTTTCTTATAATCTGTATATCAATTAGTCAATTAGTCTATTTTTATATCTATCAATCTACTAATCAATCTGTCTATATATCTATCTATTTATCTATTCGTCTTTATTTCTGTGTCTATATGCATGTCTATTTATCTATCTGTATGTCTACATATCTATCTATTTATTTATCTGTCTGTGTGTATGTCTGTCTATCTATCTACCTTTCTATTTTTAGATCTATTAGGCTATCTTTTTGTTTATATATATATGTGTGTGTGTGTGTGTGTGTGTGTGTATTTATCTATCTTTCTATTTATCTATCTATCTTTATATCTAGCTATCTTTTAATATGCCTATTTATCTTTCTAGCAAACTTTCTATATTTTTGACTATCTATCTATATAAAAATCTCTATCTATGTGTCTATATATTTGTCTATCGATTTGACTATCTATTTGTATATCTATCTATCTAAATAAATATGTCTATCTATCTACTTGTCTACTTGTTTATCAATTTATAGACAGATTTATAGACTTACCTATCTACTTGTTTATCAATATTGATAAATAAATATGTTTATCAATATTTCTATCTATTTATAGAGAGATTGATGATATATAGATAGATATTTACCTGTCTACTTGTCTATCTGTCTATATGTCTATATCTCTATCTATCTATTTATCTAACTATCTATATGTCTATCAGTCTATCTGTGTATTTGTCTATATGTCTATCTTTATGCCAATGTGTCTATATCGGTCAATCTATCAATCTATATATCTATATATCTTTCTCTATATCTATCAATCTATGTGTCTGTCTATCTGTATATCTATCTTTCTTTCTTTCTTTCAGTATATCTAACTTTCTATCTATCTATCTATCTATCTATCTATGTATCTATCTATTTATCTATATATCAATCAATCAATCAATCTATTTATTTATCTATCTTTCTATCTATCTATCTGTCTATTTGTCTATTTGTCAATATGTTTATTTATCAATCTATCTATCTGTCAATCTATCAACCTATCTATCTATTTTTTTGTATATCATCATATCTGTCTATCTGTATACATGTCTATCTATCTATCTATATATCTATCTATCTATAAGTCTACCAGTCTATTAGACTATTTATCTATCAATCAATTTGTATATTTATCTATCTGTCTATCTATTTATCTATATATCTATCTATATATCTATCTATATATCTATCATTCTATTTGTCTATCTGTCTATATATTTATCTATAAATCTATTTATTTGTCTATCATTCTATCTATATATCTATATATATGTTTGTCTATTTATCTATCTCTCTACCTACCTACCTATGTATCTATTTTTTTATATCTGGCAATCTATATATCTTTTTATCTTTCTAACTATCTATATATAAGTCTATCTATCTATCTGTATGTCTACTTTTCTATCTGTATATCTATTTATCTATCAATATGTCTATCTATCATTCTACCTTTTATTCTCTCTGTCTATCTATTTATTTGTCTATCAAGCAATTTATCTATATAACTATCTATCTATTTATCTATCTATCTATATATTTGTCAATCTATCTATATATCTATCAATCAATCAAGCAATCAATCTATCTATATATTTATATACCTGTCTATATATATATATATATATATATATGTTTGTCAATCTCTCTGTATATCTATCTATCTATTTATCTATCTATCTATCTTTATAGTTATCTCTGTGTCAATCTATCAACCTATCGATCCGTTTATCTATCTATCTTTATATATATTATGTATTTATGTATCTATCTATCTGTCTATATATATATATCTTGATATTTATCTATTTTTGGATCTATCTATCAATCTATATCTCACTATCTATTTATCTATAAGTCTATCAATTTTTCTATCTATCTAACATTATATATATCTATCTATTTGTCTATCAATCTGTCTATCTATCTATCTATCTATCTTTCTGTCTATCTATTTTTCTTTCTATCTATTTATCTAATTATCTTTTTATATATCTATCTATCTTAATTTCTATCTATCTATATGTCTATCTATGTATTTGTTTATTTATCTATCTTTATAAATATCTATCTTTTTAATTATTTATGTGCCTAATTATCTATCTATCTATCTTACTTTCTTTGTATCTATCTATCTATTTATCTATCTATCTATCTTTTTATATATCTCTCTATCTATCTATCTATATATCTATTTGTCTATATATCTATATGATCTATCCATCTTTCTTTCTCTCTATCTGTCTATCTATCATTTTATGTTTCTTTCTTTCTATAGAATTATCTATCAATCTATGTGTTTGTATATTTTTCTCTCTATCTCTCTCTATCTCTATCTAATGGTCTATCTACCTATTTATCTATTTGTTTATCTATATTCTATCTTTCTATCTGTCTGTCTATCTATCTTTCTATCAAACTACATTTTCATCAATCTATCTATTTATTTGTCTATCTATCTATTTGTCTATATATCTATATATCTATCTTTTCTTTCTATCATTCATTATATCTATCTATATGTATATCTATCTATCATTTTATTCATATATTTGTCTATCTTTTATCTATCTATCTGTCTACCAATTTATCTATCTTTTCTATGTATCTATGTATCTATCTATTTGTCTGTCTATTTAACTATCTATATATTTATCTATATAGCTATCAATTTGTCTTTATATCTTTGAATTGATCTATCTATCAATTTGTCTATCTATCTATCTATCTATTAGTATATCTATCTATTTGTCTATTTATCTATTTGTCTATCAGACTATGTTTCTATCTATATATTTGTCTATTTGTCTATCTACATATATGTATATCTATCTATTTGTCTTTCTATCTATCAATCTACTTATCTATCTCTCTTTATCTATCTATCTATCTACCAATCTATCTATCTATCATTCTATTTGTCTATTAGTCTATATGTCTATCTATCAATTTGTCTATCTATAAATTTATCTATCTATCTATCAATTTATCTATCTATCAATCATTAATCAATCAATCAAAGAAACTATCTATTAATCAATCTATCAATTTATCTATCATTCTATCTATCTATCTATCTGTCTGTCTGTCTGTCTAGCTATTTATATATCTATTGATCTATCAATATGTCGATCTTTTTATCTATCAATCTATCTATTAATCTAACTATCTATATATCTATCTATCTATCTATATATCAGTATATTTGTTAATCAATCAATCAATTAATCTATCTATCTAACTATCTATTTGTCTATCTATCTATCTGTTTACTTTCATTCTTTCTATCTATCTATTTTTCTATTTTGTTATCTATCGACCTGTCTATCTATCTTTCTTTCTATCTGTCTATCTATTTGTCTATCTCTCTATCTATTTGTCTATCTATCTATCTATCTATTTGTCTATCTGTCTATCTGTCTATCTATCTATCTATCTCTCTATCTACCTATTTGTCTATCAATCTATTTATCTATCTGTCTTTCTTTTTATCTATATAGTTATATATCTAACTATCTGTCGATGTGTCTATATGTCTATTTATCTATCTATCTATCTATCTTTCTAGCTATATATGTGTCTCTCTGTCTATCTATCTATCTATCAATTTATCTATCTATTTGTTTATCTATATATTTCTCTATCTGTCTATTTATCTATCTTTCTATCTATCTATATATCTATCTATCTATCTATATATCTTTCTATCTATATATATATATCTATCTATATATCTTTCTATCTATCAATCAATTTTTTCTACACTATAAGAAATTATCTTTTTAGCTACCAAAATTTAGCTCGGAAAATAATCCCTAGCTAATTTGCGAGGGATTATCTAGGGAATAGCAAGCGATATTGGTTTTGTGTTGAATAACAAATTTGTGATAGATTAGAGACCAAAATTTTCGATGGAAAAATGTCCCCAGCTAATATGTTCATAAATTTTTGCACAATGATTGGTGGTAAATTTAGCAATGACTTTAGAGATGGATTTTCCCTAACTAATTAGCTCGACAAAAAATCTTTCGCTAAATCATTATTTGGATTAATATTTTTATCATTATATATTAATAACAACGATTATCCTTAATTTATTATTTTCACAAAAAATATATATCTGGCTAGGGATTTTCCCTAGTTATTTAGCTCGAAATTATTTCTATCATTAATCTCTACTGAATTATTTTTTTTTTTTGTTTTTTATATTATTTATTTTAATATATGATGAAATTTTGTATTAAAGTTTTTTCATGGTCTACGGATGAGAGATCCTTAAAAGACATCTTCTCTCATATAATTATAAAAATAAGATATTATAAATAAATAATTTCAAATATATATAAATACGAATAAAAATTTATATTAATAAAGACTAAATTAACTATTTTTATGATAATACAATTTTAAAAAAATATACAAAATATTTTTTGAATTAATTTATAAAGATGTTTAAATATTTGTATTAATAAATAAATTAAATAATTAATTCTATAATTATAGACATTTTTTAAAATATTTGAAATAATAAATGAACATACATAAACATTTGTGTTAATAAAAACCTAAAATTATTATTTATATGCTTCTAAAACAAATATTTACAAAAAATCTAAATTAACAAATAAACAAGTAAATATTTATATAAATAAAACTTTAAAAAAAATTTAATGATTATAGAAATTATTTAAAAAAATTATTACTAAAAGTTTAGAAATATTTGAATTATAAAAAAATTATATTTTTCATTAAATTTAAAATAAAATAAATTGATATTTAAGGATAAATAAATTGATGTTTTAATTACATCCAAAAATGTTAATGAGTTATACTAAAAATATTTCCTAGTGTTTATTAAAAGAATACTTTAGGTGTTTTTTTACTATTTAAAAAAAGTTTTTAAAAATTTACTAATGATATTTTTTTGTTCTCAATGCAATTAAAATTATTTTTAGCCCTATTAACACTTTTGAAAATAACAACCAAACTACCCCTATGTTGCTTTTAATTGAAGTTTTACTTTTACCTCTACTAAAATTTATAAGAATTAAAATATTGAGTAAATTATTATAGTAAATTAAAAAGGTAATAAAAATAATATTAAATTTAAAATAAAATGTGTAATCTTAAAATAAAAAATAAATAAATAAATATTAATATTGTAAACTTTAAACAAGTTAAATATGAACAATAACCTAATTGGTGGCCAACCAAAATAGCATCAAGGAGGCAATATTTTCTGTATTTTCTGAAACATGAAGTATCATGAATCATAACCTAATTAGTGTTCTTTCAATTTGAAGACCTCATGTTGTGTTAGCATTTTTTGCATTATTTGGTCCATGCTTTCGGGTTTTGACGAAGAACGGAATATATGATTTATGAAATTGGTTGGATGATCTAACTTGATAATTTTGATCAATCTCACAAAAGATAATTTTTTTTACATGTATTTTTTTGAAAAGTTTAAGCTCACTATTCTTACCATTTATTAATATTAGGTATCCACTTTAGCAGGTGATAGGAGGAACTATGTATCTAGGATTGACTTTAACAACCAAGAAAAAATGGAAGTGAGTCCTTGGAATCTACTGCTCAACAAATTTCTTATTTTATATTAATCAGATATCTACTAGTAATCTCTCTAGAGCATCTTTTATTAATTTTATTTTTTTTATGTTATAATTACATGTTGATTACTTAATACCATGATATTAAATTTGTTCAATTTCCTATATCTGTCGAGACTGTTAGTTTATTCACTGGACCTAATTTTTTCTGCATTTGCCCCATGGGCAACTTTACTTTTGACCACAGTTAGTATGATTAAGTGTCAACTTTTTGTCTTCCTTTCATTTTTAAGCTGAAGTTTGATTTGATGATATTACTTTTGTAATACAAGAAGTTAATAGTGTTGGCGCTGAGCTAACAGCAGCAACTTTTTTGGAATTGGTAAATCTTACAAGCATTGTTAATTGTGTTGCATGTTTGAATGTAAATATTCTGAAAAAAAAACATGCATAAATTAGGTTATAGATATTTAAAAATTGGAAATAGGTTGGTGAACCTTTTTGTACAACACCATAAACCATGAAAAACAATTTAACGATAATCTCAATTGGGTTGCTCACATTGATTTAGTAGGCCGAAAATACTCAACCTAGATAATTGTTGCCTAGTTTGCAAGTGAATAACGACTCAGGTTGTGCTACATGAATTGTCAAGTTGACATTGTTTTTTGTTAAAATATAATAAATTTTTATTTTATCAAGAGATAATATTTAAAGATTTTATTTTAAAAATTATAAAAATTATTAATCTTTTGCTTAAAACTTATATCCAACTCAAATAAGAATACTCATATAATCAAGAATATTCATAATTAGTGAAATAATTGTTGAGTTTTGCTATTCTTTCAAACATTCAAATAAATATATGTGCAACTAAGAGAATAGTGATATGCATAATGATGCTATACTAAAGCTTGTTTCTCATGCTATACAATTCATTTAATTTTCTATTTAAAAACTTTACAAAAAATATAGTAGATTCTAAATTATTTTATAGTTTCAAAATATAATAAATTACAATTAACACTCCAAATTATAAGAAAATAAAATTTACGCCCAATTAATAGTCCAAATTATAAAAAATTTCAAATCCATGCTTAACAAATAAATTAGAATTAAAACACATGAGTGTTATGTTTGTGTTTATTGTATAATTTTGATAAAATTAAATTCATTAAATTTAATATTGTTCATGTTTTTTTATCACAACCTACTTAATTTTGATAAAAATAAAGAAAAAATTAATTTTTTTCATGTAAAAAAAATCATCCTCAATAAAAATATAAAATATGAGCTACTCATGATGATGCTAATTACTAAATTCTTTTTTTTTGCTAGTTTAATATTGTTTCAAAATAATTTGTTATTGTTGTTAGATGTCATTAGACTTAGGGAAAATTATTTAATGGTGCATTAGAATAAAATTTAAAAAAATACCTAATCATATTAAAAAATACATCAAAATAAAAGATTTTTACTTTCTGGTAAACTCAAAAATTACTTTTATTCTTTCTGTATATTTCATGATTTGAAAAAAAAATAAAAACAAAAAATCAACTTTCAAAAACACTATAGCATGTGAGGTATATTTTTTTGGAAAATAGTATGCTCGATTTGTAGCAATATAATATTTATATAAATCTTATAAACACATAACATTATATAAAACATTTATACATTTATAAAATTGTATGACAATAAATATATATATATGGTTATACTTTAATATATATACACATATAACATTATATATATACATTGATATATTTATATAAACCTATAATGTTATATATAAATATTTATACATATGTATAAATGTTTATAAATATTTATACAATATTTACATAACACTATCCATTTAAATAATTGTTTATATAACATTTATATAACATATAAAATATTTATACATATATATATATATTCATTTATATAGCATATACATTTATATATACAAATATAATATGTATAATTATTGGGGTTTTATATAATTGAATCAATTTTTTAAACCTTTTTATTGAGGAGAGATTTGCAATACCCCTCACATTCTAGTAGATGAGTCTAAACATTAGAAGTGGATTTAGCCCGAGCTCTAGTAGTGCATTTTGATGCATATGTTTTATCTAAGTATTTTTTCCTATTTCTAGATTTTTTAATTGAACTGAAACCTCCTGATTTTTCATTTTTCCATTTCGTGCCTAGCTGTAATGTCATGAGTTTTATTTCCTCCATGGCCCAATCTCTATCTCCCGTTATATTTGCCAAATTATCAATATCAAAATTATCTTTGGAAGCTTTTATCAATTCAAAATCATCCTCATTTAAAGTTAACATGAAATCACTTCTGGCCTCTAAATTTTCATCTAAAATAATTCCTGGATCCTCTAGACCTTTCCTCCTCCCCACACACTTTTTTTGGATTCAAATTTGCCTCTCCTAAATTTTTTGTTTATTTCAGCTATTTTTAATATTAATTCATGATTTTTAGCTACTTCGGTATCCTCTACTGGTATGTTTATAACCTTTATTTCTAAGTTTTTTTAGACTTTTCCTCATAATTACTATTTTTTCTAGCCTCTTCCTTCCTAGTTGGAATGTATTCTACTATTTCCATTCCTGTAATTAGACCCATACATTTCTGTTCATTATTTTGAGGGGGTTTAATCCTATATTCTTCCCTCCTATTACTTGTTTCTGCTCTCGGGACATACCTCTGTTTGTCTATTGTGTGTTTTTTAACCAAGCAATACTCACCTGGATGTCCCAATTTGTTACAGTATGAGCAGTAGCTTGGAAGATTTTCTTGGATCACTTCTTGCCAAAATCCATCTCCGTTCTTACTGCCAATCCATGTGCGGTGTGGAATGTGTTGCAGTAAGTTGATTTCTATGCAAAGCCGGGCTACGCTTGGTCTTGTTAACATGGTAGTGGCACCATCAAGAAGAAAAGGTGTGCCGACTGCACTAGCTATATGATAGAGGGAGAGCTTATCAAAGAAGTGTATTGGCAGCATAGGGAAGAGAAACCAAACTGGGTGTAATGGAGACTCCTGTTTGGGTGTGAAGGAAGGCGTCCATCTGAAGGTTCTCATAGGATAGCCCGAGATATACCAAACAGCCTTCAGCCAAACTCTATGAAAATCCTCCTCAATGGATAGTTGAATTAGAATGTGTTTAGTATCCAGAACACTGGTTTTTGACAAGCCTTTAAGATTCAGTGAAGCGAAGAATGCTCTGATATCTTCAATGCGAGGATGCCCATGGGAGTATTTGCCCACTATTGTGTATTTGTGAGCTGCAGCAAGCATGGCGATGTCGGGAGGGGAGAACTTTTTCGAGGGTTCTCCATTTATTTTCCCGTGGATTTCCAAAGCCTCAAAAAATTGATGCGTGGTCCTTTTAAATTGATGAGCAAAAGATTTCTTATCACTTAATAGCTCAAATTGCTCCATTATAGCTTGAATTCGGCTTCTTCCACAATGCAAATTATTGTATCTCTCTCTAAAAAACGTGTTTCTCTCTCTAGAACTTGAGAGCAAAACTTGAGAGTTTCAATTCTTATTATTGTTAATATCTATCTTATTAATAATAGGTTATTAATCTATTTTATGATCAGTATTATAATATTGATCAATAAAATTATTTATATTAAATTTACATGATATTTAATTTTTATGATTATTATAACTAAATATTGTATTAACATTTGAAAAAAAATTAAAAATTATAATATTTTCGAGGGTTAAAACCTTAAAAATGAGAAAAAATCATAAAAATAATTTTTTTGTTATTTAATTATTTAAATAAAACCTATAAACAACAAAATACCTAAATACTTAAATTACTAAACTCCTAAACCCTGATACTGCTGCAACACACACACATAGCGATGGACCACGATACACACGTGCACATATTCTTGTCCATTTTGGTATAGCATTTAGAGGGGCCAGCAAGTCCTGGAAGCAGCCAGAGGTATGGACCTCCAGCTTGTAGAGGGCCCCACTAGCAAGCCGGGATGATAACATTAAAAAAACTGATGAGTCTGAGCAAAGTGGTTGGGAGTAAACCAAGGAGTAGCTAGGAGTGGGTCCCACTAGCCCTATCAGGCAGCATAGAGGGCCACCCAACCATCACCCAACAGGAGTAGCGGGTAATCCATGATTAATTGGAGAGCAAGCAAAATCCGAAGCATCACCAAGCAGGGCCACTAAGCAATGGAGTCTAGACCAGCCACACTAGAGCGAAGGATTCAAACTTGTAGTTTATGTTTGTAGTCTTATTTGTATTTTGGACTTTGTATGCACCATGTACTTGTAGAGATGAATCATGACATACACACACACACAATCTTGTGTGTTTTCTATGTAGCATGCAATGAGGGCAACTGGACCAATGAGTAAGTGGGGCCCACTAATGCATTTTGTAAATACACATTAGGCAATGCTAGACTCCTGGGAGGATAAGACCCATCTTTATAAATATTTGTAATTTTACTTGTATTCTAGCTTGGTTGTACGCGTTGATATTAGACTATGAGATGAACCTCGTCACACATGCACACCGATGCATGCATATTTTTTTATATTTTGTCGGTGCAACATACAGCCACTTTTTGGAGCTCGAGGAGGAATCATTCTAACCCAAGAGATACTCTTTTGAGGATCATTGGAGCAAAAGAATGTGGAATTCAGAGGTGAGAATGAATTGACAAAGTGTCGTAAATATGGACTTGTGGATTTATGGGTATTCAGTTTTACATGTATTCCATTGCATAGCAAAGACATAGACAAACGCTTGATGATGCATGTCACACACATGCACAATCTTATATTTGCATAGTTATAATATGGTGCATCATCCAGGTTCCTCCAAAAGGCTTGGACAAATCCAAATGGAAAGGACGCAGTGCACATAATGACTCAATGCCAACTCTAAAGTCAGGTAATGCCAAGTGATTTTAGTTGTATTCGTACGCTTGGAATTATTAGGCATTATGTTTTTTTATGTATTTTATGAATAGAATCATTAAGGTGCATATGATTTGGTGGGCTAGCCTAAATTAGTCAGCCTCTTAGTCTCTTGTAAGTTGTGTGCCTAAATGATAAATAAAGTGTGTATTTTCCAAAAAAAACAAAAAAAAAATCACAAACCTTAAACTTTAAATCCTAAACCTTAAACCATAAACAATAACCATAATCCATAAACCCTAAATCCTAAATCTCATGTTTTGCACTTTTATAATGAAATGACTAAGTATTAAATTTAAATTGAAATTCACAACTTTTAAGAATGTTACAGTTTTATCTTTTTGTATATGTAACACAAAGTCATGACTCAAGGGGTGAGTTATGGATTCAGTCTCTTTCTTGCTTTAGATTATTGTAGCATTAGCAATGGTCATGATTGTATATTTTGTCTCTAGAACACAAAATCATATCGATGAGAATATGTCATAACTTGTTTGTCTCTGTTGAACATATTATTATGGTACTAAGAATGATCATGAATACATATTTAATCACTATAATACTAGGTCACAGTATTGGATATGACCATAGCTTCTGCATTTTATCTTTATAATGCAAAGTCATTGCACTAGGAATGATTGTAACTTTGGACATTCCTCAAGAGCAAAAGTCATGACCCTAGAAATAGTTATAGCTCGAGTACTACTCTTTATAAATTTTTATAGCTAAAATTCTTGGGATTGGAAATATCACTATGGCATTTTCCTTTGATTTGTGACCTCGAGTGTCAATATGCAAGACTAATATTTTGAGCAATGATTAAAATCTTTTATACATTTGAATATGATTCATTTACAACTTTTTGGGTATTGTGAGCTTGTATTCATAACTCATTTAATAAAAAAAAAGAAATGATACTTTTCATATCCATGAGGATATAAAAAAAGGGCTTAGAAATGCCAATAAAATAAATTTTATGATTCTTGATTGAAAGAGAGCCCATACTTCTTGCCATGCTCAAACCACACTAAGGCTAGTTTGTTCTAATAGGCTACAAGGTGGTTATTTTTTTAGAGGTGAACTATGTTTTAAAAAAAGTGCTTTGAGTGTGTGCATGAGATATAATTTAGAAGAAATTACAATATTCAATATATATAGCATCCTCAACAACTAGTTATTTCAACACATATGGGTACAACTTTGGTTTAGTCTATTAGCGTACATGAGTCAAATTACCTTTGATAGCCCAGTAATTCAACATCAAATATGATGAGATATAATAAAGATAAAGTAAAAGCTCCTATTATTTTGGTTAGAGCTTTAGCAATCATTCTAGAGTTGAGAGAGGAACAAAATAAATTATATTAATTATTCAGTATAATTTTAATATTTATTTTAATTATTTATCAGTTTATTTTTATAGAAATATTAATTACAAAATAAATTATTAGTGAGACAGATATAACTTAAATTAAACTAGTATACACTAAAAAATAAATAATAAATAATAAATCTCATTTTTTTTCATTATAATTTTTAATATTCATTTTAATTATTAATTTTTTATTTTTATATAAATATTAATTAAAAAATAAATTATGAGTTAGACAAATATAATTTATGTAAATTATTTTTAATCAAAAAAATATAGATAAACTTTTTAAAATAAAAAAAAATTTGAAAAAAAAAATTATTATATAGTAATATATTTTGCTTTGCTTATGAATCATTTTATGTTTTGTAATTATATTATAATTGATATCTATCTTATTAATAATAGATTATTAATTTATTTTTTGATCATTATTAGAATATTAATCACTAAAATTATTTATGTTGAATTTATATGATATATAAATATAATGATTATAATAACTAAATATTGAATTAACTTTTGAAAAAAATTTAAAAATTTTTATATTTTCAAAGGTTATAACCTTTGAAAATATCAAAAAATAATAAAAATAATTGTTTTGTTATTTTATTTTTTAAATAAAACCTATAAACCACTAAATGCATACACAATTAAATCAGAAAACACTTAAACCCCGTAATACCTAAATACATAAACTATTAAACTGCTATATAATATATAATAATTAATAAATCTAATTTTAATATCTATTTATTATAGTTTTAAATATTCATTTTAATTATTAATTAGTTTATTTCTATAAAAATATTTATTATAAAATAAATTATGAGTGCGACAAATATAATTTAAATAATTTATTTTTAATCAAAAAATATATAAACTTATAAAAAAAGCAAAATATTAAAAAAAAATTATTATTTAGTAATGTATACTTTGATTTTGAATAAATTCAGATTTTGCAAATATATTTTAAAAAATAACTATATATTAATAATACTTTATTAATTTATTTATTGATCATTATTATAATATCTACCAATGTGATTATTTATATTGAATTTAAATGACTTATATTTATTAAGATTATTATAACTAGATATTATATTAATATTTGAAAAAAATTAAGAAATTTTTATATTTTCAAAGGTTATAACCTTCGAAAATTAGAAAAAGAAAATAAAAGATAAATTTTTTGTTATATCATTGTTTAAATAAAACATATAGACCACTAAATCCCTAAACACTTAAATCTATAAACTCCTAAACACAAAAACCCCTAAATACTTAAAACTTTAAACTCGTAAACCTTAAATATAATTTAAATAATTTATTTTTCATCAAAAAAAAATATAAGCTTATAAAATGAAGGAAAAACTAAAAAAGAAAAATTATCATTTGGTAATAAATTTTACTTTGAATTTGAATTATTTTAGGTTTTGCAATTATATTTTAATTTATATCTATCATATTAATAATAGCATATTAATTTATTTTTGATAATTGATATCATATCTATCAATAAAATTTTTTATATTTAGTTTATATTATATATAATTATAATGATTCTTATTACTAAATATTGTATTCACATTTTCAAAGGTCATAACCTTTGAAAATTTGAGAAAATATCAAAAATATTTTTTTTGTTATTTCATTATTTAAATAAATCCTATTAACTACTAAATGCCTAAGTACTTAAGTCAATAACTATGAAATCTCGAAAACCATAAATAGATAATCCTTTTAAACTGGTAAATCCCAAATAATAAATAATAAATCTCAATATTATTTTTTTCATTATAATTTAAAATATTCATTTTAATTATTTATTTGTTTATTTTTATTAAATAATAATTATAATATAAATTATGGGTTAGACAAATATAATTTATATAAATTATTTTTCATCAAAAAATATAGATAAAATTATAAAAAGAAGAAAACATTTCAAAACAAAAATTTATTATATAGTAATATATTTTGCTTTCCTTATGAATCATTTTGGGTTTTGTAATTATAATTTAATTGATATCTATCTTATTAATAATAGATTATTAATTTATTTTTTGATCATTATTAGAATATGTATCAATAAAATTATTTATATTGAAATTATATAAAATATAAATATAATGATTATTATAACTAAATATTGAATTCACTTTTGAAAAAAATTTTAAAAATTATTATATTTTCAAAGGTTATAACCTTTGAAAATATCAAAAAATAATAAAAAAAAATTTATATTTATTTATTTTTTAAATAAAACCTATAACAACTAAATGCATACACAGTTAAATCAGTAAACTCCTAAACCTCGTAATGGCTAAATACATAAACTATTAAACCGCTATTTACGACTTAGTAATTAAAAAATCTAATTTTTATTTCTATTTATTATAATTTTAAATATTTATTTTAATTATTTATTAGTTTATTTTTATTGAAATATTTATTACAAAATAAATTATGAGTGCGAGAAATATAATTTAAATAATTTATTTTTAATCAATAAAAGTATTTACGCTTATAAAATAAGTAAAAATTTAAAAATTAAAAATTATTATTAAGTAATATATTTTACTTTAATTTTGAATCAATTTGGGTTTTGTAAATATTTTTTAATTAATATCTATCTTATTATTAATAGTTTATCAATTTAATTTTTGATCATTATTATAATATCTATCAATAAAATTGTTTATATTGAATTTTTAGGTTATATAATTATTAATATTATTATAACTAAATATTATATTCACATTTCAAAAAATGTTAAATATTATTATATTTTCAAAGGTTATGACCTATGAAAATGAGAAAAAATTACAATTTTTTTTTATTTTATTGTTTAAATAAAACCTATAAACCACTAAATGCCTAAAAATATAAATTGCTAAACTCCTAAACGACAAAACTTTTAAAAACTTAAAATTAAACTGGTATACATTAATAATAAATAATAAATTTCATTTTAATTTTTATTCAGTTTAATTTAAAATTTTTATTTTAATTATTTATCAGTTTATTTTTATATAAATATTAATTACAAAATAAATTATTAGTTAGATAGATCTAATTTAAATTAAACTGGTATACCCTAAATAAAAAATAATAAAACTCATTTTTTTTCATTATAATTTCAAATATTCATTTTAATTATTTATTTGTATATTTTTATATAAATATTAATTAAAAATAAATTATGAGTTAAACAAATAATATTTATATAAATTATTTTTAATCAAAAAAATATAGAAAAATTTTTAAAAACAAATTTCAAAACAAAAAATTTTTATATAGTAATATATTTTGCTTAGCTTCTGAATCATTTTAATATTTGTAATTATATTTTAAATGATATATATCTTATTAATAAGAGATTATTAATTTATTTTTTGATTATTATTAGAATATTTATCAATAAAAATGTTTATATTTAATTTATATGATATATAAATTTAATAATTATGATAACTAAATATTGTATTCACTTTTGAAAAAAGTTTTAAAATTTTTATATTTTCAAAGATTATAATCTTTGAACTTATGAAAAAATAAAAAAAATATTTTTTTTTGTTATTTCATTGTTTAAATAAAACCTATACACCACTAAATACCTAAACACTTAAATCACTAAACTACAAAATCCCAATACCCCAATATAGAAAATCCTTTAAACCGGTATACACTAAATAATAATTAATAAATATCATTTTTATTTGTTTTCAAATTTTTTGTTATTTCTCTTTTTAAATAAAACCTATAGATCATTAAATGCTTACTTACTTAAATTAGTAAGCTCATAAATGCCGAAACCCCTAAATACATAAACCTTTTAACAGCTATATACTACTTATAAAAAAATAAATCTCATTTTTATTTCTATTTATTATAATTTTAAATATTCATTTTAATTATTTATAGTTTAATTATTTAGAAAAATTAATTACAAAATAAATTTTGAGTGAGACAAATATTATTTAAATAATTTATTTTAATAAAAAAATATAAGCTTATAAAAAGTAGAAAAAATTTAAAAATTAAATTTTATTATTTAGTAATATATTTTGATTTGATTTTGAATCATTTTGTGTTATGTAAATATATTTTAATTAATATTTATATTATTAATAATAGTTTATTAATTTAATTTTTATTCATTATTATAATATCTATCATTACAATTATTTATATTTAATTTATATGATATATAATTAGTAAGATTAATATAATTTTACATTGTATTAACATTTCAAAAAGTTTTAAAAATTATGTTATTTTCAAAGGTTATAACCTTTTAAAATCAGAAAAAATCAAAAAAAGAAATTTAAATTTTTATTATAAAAATAAAACCTATAAATAACTAAATGCCTAAAAACATAAATTGATAAACTCCTAAATGACAAAACTCCTAAATAATAAAATCATTAAACCAGCATACCACATATAATAAATCATAAATCTCATATTAATATGTATTCATTATAATTTTAAATATTTATTTTAATTATTTATTAGTTTATTTTTTATAAAAATATTAATTATAAAATAAATAATGAGCTAGACAACTATAAATTTAATAATTTATTGTTAATCAATAAAAAAATCTAAGCATATAAAAAGAAGTAATAATTTTAAAACAAAAATTTATTATTTAGTAATATATTTTACTTTGATTTTGAATCATTATATATAGGTTTTGTAATTATATTTTAATTGCTATTAATCTTATTAAGAATAGTTTATTAATTTATTATTTGATCAATTTTATAATATCTAACAATAAAATTACTTATATTGAATTTTAATGTCTTATAATTATTAAGATTCTTATAACTAAATATTATATTTATATTTGAAAAAAATTTAAAAATTATTATATTTTCAAAGGTTATAACATTCAAAAATGATAAAAAATCACAAAAATAATTTTTTTATTATTTTATTATTTAATTAAAACTTATAAACCACTAAATACCTAATCATTTAAATCTCTAGACTCCTAAACCCCAAAACCCCCTAAATACTTAAACAATTAAACCTATATAACCTAAATAATAAATAATAAATCTCATTTTTATATGTTTTCATTATAATTTTAAATATTCATTTTAATTATTTTTTAGTTTATTTTTATAGAAAATTTAATTACAAAATAAATAATGAGTGAGACATATATAATTTAAATAAATTATTTTTTATGAAAAAAAAATAAGCTTATAAAAATAAACAAAATTTCAAAAATTTAAAATTTTATTTAGTAATATAATTTACTTTGATTTTGAATTATATTGGGTTCTGCAAATATATTTTAATTAATATCAATCTTATTAATAATAGTTTATTAATTTATTTTTTGATCATTTTTATAATATTTATTAATACATTTTTTTATATTGAATCTACAATAAATATAATTATTAAGATTTTTATAACTAAGTATTGTATTCATATTTTATAACTATTAAAAAATTATTATATTTTTAAAGCTTATAGCATTTGAAAATCACGAAAATTCATAAAAATAAATGTTTTGTTATTTCATTGATTAAATAACACCTATAAATACGAAAATGTAAACATAAAATCAATAAACTCATTAACCCCAAAACCACAAAAAACTTAAACAATTAAATAGTTATACCCTAAATAATAAATCATAAATCTCATTTTTATTAGTATTCATTATAATTTTAAATATACATTTTAATTATTTATTAGTTTAATTTTATAGGAATATAAATTAAAAAATAAATTATTAGTGAGAAAAATATAATTTAAATAATTTATTTTTCATCAAAAAATATATAGGCTTATAAAATGGATACGAAAATTTAAAAATTTAAAATTAATATTTAGTAAAATATTTCACTTTGATTTTGAGTAATTTTCGATTTTGCAAATATATATTAAACAATATTTATCTTATTAATAATTGGTTATTACTTTTTTATGATCATTATTATAATAAATATCAATAAAATAGTATATATTGAATTTATATTATATATAATTATTATAATTATTATAACTTCATATTATATTCACTTTTCAAAAAAATTTAAAAATTTTTTCACATTTTCAAAGGTTATAACCTTTGAAAATGTGATAATTTTAAATTTTTTTAAAAATGTGAATACAATATTTATTAATAAGAATCATTATAATTATATATAATATAAAATAAATATAAATAATTTTATTGATAGATATGATATCAATTATCAAAAAATAAATTAATATGCTATTATTAATATGATAGATATAAATTAAAATATAATTGCAAAACCTAAAATTATTCAAAATCAAAGTAAAATTTATTACCAAAGAATAATTTTTGTTTTTTAGTTTTTGCTTCTTTTTATAAGTCATTTAAATTCAATATAAATAATGACATTGCTAAATATTATAATAATGATCAATAAATAATTTAATAAACTATTATTAATAAGATAGATATTATTTAAAATATATTTGCAAAATCTAAATTTATTCACAATCAAAGTATATATTACTAAATAATAATTTTTTTTATATTTTGCTTTTTTTATAAGTTTATATTTTTGTTATTAAAAGTAAATTATTTAAATTATATTTGTGTTCCTCATAATTTATTTTGTAATTTATAATTCTATAAAAATAAACTAATAAATAATTAAAATAAATATTTAAAATTATAATGAATACAAATAAAATTGAGATTTATTATTTATTATTCAGGATATACAGGTTTAATGGTTTAAGTATTTAGGTGTTTTGGGGTTTAGTAATTTAAGTGTTTATGCCTTTGGTAATTTTATCTAATTTTTGAAGGTTAAAACCTTTGAAAATATAATAATTTTATTTTTATTTTTTAAATGTGTATATACTATATAGTTATAATAATCTTAATAATTATATATAATGTAAAATCAATATAAATAATTTTATTAATAGATATTATAATAATGATCAATAAATAAATTAATAAACTATTATTAATTAGAGTGATATAACTTAAAATAAATTACTAAATAATAATATTTTGTTTTAAAAATTTTGCCTCTTTTTATAATCTTATATTTTTTTGATGAAAAATAAAATATTTAAATTATATCCATCTCACTAATAATTTATTTTTGTAATTAGTATTTCAAAAAAAAATAAATTGATAAATAATTAAAACAAATATTTAAAATTATAATGGATACTAATAAAAATGAGATTTATTATTTATTATTTAGAGTATACTAATTTAAAGGCTTATGTATTTATGGTCTTCGGGGTTTAGGAGTTTAGTAATTAAGAATTTAGGTATTTTGTGGTTTATAGATTTTATTTTAAAAATATAATAACAAAAATTTTATTTTTTTATTTTTTCTTATTTTCAAATGTTATAACCTTTGAAAACTTAATAATTTTTAAATTTTTTAAAATATGAAAATATTATTTTGTTATAATAATCTAAATAATTATATATTAAGTATATTCAATATAAATAATTTTTTTTATAGATATTATGATGACAATAATAAAATAAATTAATAAACTATTATTAATAAGATAGATATTAAATAAAATTTATTTGCAAAACCTAAAATGATTCAAAATCAAAGTAAAATATATTAATAAGATAGATATTAAATAAAACTATTATTAATAAGATAAAATATACAGGTTTAAAAGATTATATATTTAGGAGTTTTGGGATTTAAGAATTTAGTGATTTAAGTGTTTCGGCATTTAGTAGTTTATAGGTTTTATTTAAAAAATAAAATAACAAAAAAAAATTTTATTATTTGTTCTCATTTTTGAAGGATATAACCTTTGAAAATATAACAATTTTTATGTTTTTTTAAATGTGAATACTATATTTAGTTACGATAATCTTGATAATTATATATCATGTAAATTCAATATAAACAATTATATTGATATATATTATAATACTGATCATGCAAAAGATTAATAAACAATTATTAATAAGATAAATATTGTTTAAGATATATTTAGAAAACCTAAAATGATTCAAAATAAAAGTGAAATATTTTACTAAATATAAATTTTAATTTTTAAAATTTTTGTATCCATTTATAAACTTATATATTTTTTGATGAAAAATAAATTATTTAAATTATATTTGTATAAGTATTAATTTATTATTTAATTTATATTTCTATAAAAATGAACTAATAAATAATTAAAATGTATATATAAAATTATAATGAATACTAATAAAAATGAGATTTATGATTTATTATATAGGGTATACCTATTTAATGGTTTAAGTTTATTGTGGTTTTGGGGTTAATGAGTTTATTGATTTATATGCTTACACATTTAGGTTTTATTTATTGATTTATAGGTTTTATTTAATCAATGAAATAACAAAAATGTATTTTTATGAATTTTCATGATTTTCAAAGTTTATAACCTTTGAAAATATAATAATTTTGTAATAGTTCTAAAATATGAATACAATACTTAGTTATAATAATCTTAATAATTATATTTTAAGTAAATTCAATATAAAAAATTTTATTAATAAATATTATTTTGATGATCAAAAAATAAATTATTAAACTATTATTAATAAGAGAGATATTAATTAAAATATATTTACAGAACCCAAAATAATTCAAAATCAAGGTAAATTATATTACTAAATAAAATTTTAAATTTTTGAAATTTTGTTTATTTTTATAAGCTTATTTTTTTTCCATAAAAATAATTTATTTAAATTATATATGTCTCTCTCATTATTTAATTTGTAATTAATATTTCTATAAAAATATACTAATAAATAATTAAAATGAATATTTAAAATTATAATGAATACAAATAAAAATGAAATTTATTATTTATTATTTAGGTTATATAGGTTTAATGGTTTAAGTATTTAGGGGGTTTTGGGGTTTAGGTGTCTAGAGATTTAAATGTTTAGCCATTTAGTGGTTTATAAGTTTTATTTAAATAATAAAATAATCTTAATAATTTTAAGACATTTAAATTGAATATAAGTAATTTTATTGTTATATATTATAAAAATGATCAAATAATAAATTAATAAAATTGCATTAATAAGATTGATAGCAATTAAATATAATTGTAAAATCCTATATATAATGATTCAAAATCAAGTAAAATATATTACTAAATAATACTTTTTTGTTTTTAAAATTTTTACTTCTTTTTATAAGCTTATATTTTTTTTGATTAAAATAAATTATTAAATTATATTTGTCTAACTCATTATTTATTTTGTAATTAATATTTCTATAAAAATAAACTAATAAATAATTAAAATGAATATTTAAAATTATAATGAATACAAATTAAAATGAGATTTATGATTTATATATGGTATACCGGTTTAATGGTTTGATTATTTTGGAGTTTTGTTATTTAGGAGTTTATCAATTTATGTTTTTAGGCATTTAGTGTTTTATAGGTTTTATTTATATAATAAAAATAAAAAAAAATTTAGATTTTTTTCTGATTTTTCAAAGGATTATAACCATTAAAAATAAATTAATATTTAAAATTTTTTTGAAATGTGAATATACTATTTAGTTATAATAATATTAATAATTATATATGATATAAATTCAATATCAATAATTTTATTGATAGATATTATAATAATGATCAAAAATTAAATTAATTAACTATTAATAATAAGATAGATATTAAATAAAAAATATTTACAAAACCCAAATTGATTAAAAATTAAAGTAAAATATATTACTGGATAATCAATTTTTAATTTTTAATTTTTACTTCTTTTTTAAGCGTATATATTTTTTTGATTAAAAACAAATTATTTAAATTATATGTGTAGCACTCATAATTTATTTTGTAATAAAAATGTTTATAAAAATAAACTAATAAATAATTAAAATGAATATTTAAAATAATAATAAATTGAAATATAATTCAATTTATTAAGTAGTCTATTATGGTTTAATGGTTTATGTAGTAGGCATTATGGGGTCTAGAAGTTTCTAATATAACTGTGTATGCATTTAGTGGTTATAGGTTTTTATTTAAAAATAAAATAACATAACATTTATTTTTATTATTTTTTCATATTTCCAAAGGTTATAACCTTGAAAATATAATAATTTTTAATTTTTTTCAAAAGTGAATTCAATATTTAGTTATAATAATCATATATTTAAATATAATATAAATTCAATATAAACTATTTTATTGATAAATATTATAATAATGA
>JAREIK010003006.1:150562-180688 GCA_029783825.1 Sapria himalayana
AAATAATTTTTTTTGTTATTTTATTTTTAAAATAAAACCTAAGATCATTAAATGCTTACTTACTAAATCATTAAGCTCATAGACCCCGAAAAACCGCTAAATACTAATCCTTTTAACAGCTATATACTACTTAATTAATAATAAATCTAATTTTTATTTCTATTTATTATAATTTTAAATATTTATTTTAATTATTTATAGTTTAATTTTTTAGAAATATTAATTACAAAATAAATTTCGAGAGTAGACAAATATTATTTTAATAATTTATTTAAAATCAAAATATAAATATAGAGCTTATAAAAAGAAGTAAAAATTTAAAACAAAAAATTATCATTTAGTAATATATTTTACTTTGATTTTGAATCATTATAGGTTTTGCATTTATATTTTATTTGTTATCAATCTTATTAATAATTGTTTATTAATTTATTTTTTGATCATTATTATAATATCTATCAATAAAATTACTTATATTGAATTTAAATGACTTATAATTATTGAGATTATTATAAATAAATATTCTATTAACATTTAAAAAAAAATTAAAAATTTATTATATTTTCAAAGGTTATAACCTTCAAAAATGATAAAAAATCATAAAAATAATTATTTTATTATTTTATTATTTTATTATTTAAATAAAACTTATAAACCATTAAATGCCTAAACATTTAAATATCTTGACTATTTAACCCCAAAACCCCCAAAATACTTAAGCCATTAAACCTATATAACCTAAATAATAAATAATAAATTTCATTTTAATTTGTATTCATTATAATTATAAATATTCATTTTAATTATTTTTTAGTTTATTTTTATAGAAATATTAATTACAAAATAAATAATGAGTGAGACATATAATTTAAATATATTATTTTTTATGAAAAAAATAAGCTTATAAAAATAAACAAAATTTCAAAAATTTAAATTTTATTTAGTAATATAATTTACTTTGATTTTGAATTATTTTGGGTTATGCAAATATATTTTAATTAATATCTATCTTATTAATAATAGTTTATTAATTTATTTTTCGATCATTATAGTAATATATAATAATAAAATTTTTTATATTAGATTTACATCAAATATAATTATTAAGATTATTATAACTAAGTATTGCATTCATATTTTAAAAAGTTTAAAAAATTATTATATTTTCAAAGGTTATAACCTTTTGAAAATCACGAAAATTCATAAAAATAAATTTTTTGTTATTTCATCGATTATATAAAACCTATAAACTCCTTAACACCAATACCACAAAAAACTTAAACCATTAGATAGGTATACCCTAAATAATAAATCATATATCTTTTTTTTTATTATTATTCATTATAATTTTAAATATTCATTTTAATTATTTATCAATTTATTTTTATAGAAATATTAATTACAAAATAAATTATTAGTGAGAAAGATATAATTTAAATATTTATTTTTCATCAAAAAAATATATATGCTTATAAAATGAGGCAAAATTTTTAAAATAAAAAATTATTATTTAGTAATATATCTTATTTTGATTTTGAATCTTTTTAGATTCTACAATTATATTTTAATTTATATCATTCTTATTAATACTAGTTTATTAATTTATTTATTGATCATTATTATAATATCTATTAATAAAATTATTTATATTTAGTTTACATTATATATTATTATTAAGATTATTATAACTAAATATTATATTCACATTTAAAAAAATTTAAAATTATTATATTTTCAACGTTTACAACCTTCAAAAATTAAAAAAATTCAAAAAAGTAACTTTTTTGTTTTTTAATACTTTAGATAATAACTATAAATCACTAATGGTGTAAACACATTAATGTCAAAACACCTAAACCCATAAACACCTAAATACTTAAACCATTAAACCGGAATATCCTGAATAATAAATCTCACTTTTATTTGTATTCATTATTATTTTAAATAATTATTTTAATTTTTTATTAGTTTATTATTATATAATTATAAATTACAAAATAAATTATGAGTAAGACAAATTAATTTAAATAATTTATTTATAATAGCAATAAAATAAAGTTATAAAAAAAGCAAAACATTAAAAAAATTATTATTAAGTAATATATTTTACTTTGATTTTGAATAAATTTCGATTTTGCAATTATATTTTAAATAATATCTATTTATTAATAATAGTTTATTACTTTATTTATTAATCATTATTATAATATCTAGCAATGTGATTATTTATATTGAATTTAAATGACTTATATTAATGAAGATTATTAGAAATAAATATTATATTTACATTTGATAAAAATATAAAAATTATTATTTTTTCAAAGGATATAACCTTTAAAAATTAGAAAAAACAAAAAAAAAAATTTTATGTTATATCATTGTTTAAAAAAAATTTATAAACAACTATATCCCTAAACACTTAAATCTATAAACTCCTTAACATAAAAGTCCATAAATACTTATATCTTTAAACTCGTAAACCTTAATTATAATTTAAATAATTTATTAAAGTATTAATTACAAAATAAATTATGAGTGATCCAAATTTAATTTAAATAATTTATTTTTCATCAAAAAAAATATATAAGCTTATAAAAAGAAGCAAAAACAAAAGAAACAAAAATTATTATTTAGTAATAAATTTTACTTTGATTTTGTATAATTTTAGGTTTTGTAATTATATTTTACTTTATAACTATCATATTAATAATAGCATATTAATTTATTTTTTGATAATTGATTTAGTATCTATCAATAAAATTCTTTATATTTTGTTTATATTATATATAATTATAATGATTATTATTACAAAATATTGTATTTACATTTTTAAATAATTTTGAAATTATTGTATTTTCAAAGGTGAGAAAATATCAAAAATAATTTTTTTGTTATTTCATTGTTTAAATAAATCCTATAAACCACTAAATGCCTAAACACTTAAATCAATAACTCCTAAATCTCAAAAATCGTAAAAGGATAATCCTTTTAAACTAGTATACCCTAAATAATAAATAATAAATCTCAATATTATTATTTTCATTATAATTTAAAATATTCATTTTAATTATTTATTCGTTTATTTTTATATAAATATTAATTACAAAATAAATTATGAGTTAGAAATATATAATTTATATAAATTATTTTTAATCGAAAAATATAAATAAACTTATAAAAAGAATAAAAAATTTCAAAACTAAAATTTATTATATAGTAATATATTTTACTATCCATCTGAATCATTTTATGTTTTGTAATTATTTTTAATTGATATCTATCTTATTAATAATTGTTTATTAATTTATTTTTGATCATTATTAGAATATTTATCAATAAAATTATTTATATTGAATTTATATGATATATAAACATAATGATTATTATAACTAAATATTGTATTCATTTGTGAAAAAAATTTAAAAAATATTATATTTTCAAAGGTTATAACCTTTGAAAATATCAAAAAATAAATAATTTGATATTTTTTTAAATAACACATATAAACCTCTAAATGCATGCATAGTTAAATCAGTAAAGTCCTAAACCCCATAATGCCAAAATACCTAAACCATTAAACCGTTATATACTTCTTAATAATTACTAAATCTAATTTTTAATTCTATTTATTATAATTTTAAAAATTCATTTTAATTATTTATTAGTTTATTTTTATATAAATATTTATCACAAAATAAATTATGAGTGCGATAAATATAATTTAAAAAATATATATGCTAATAAAAGTAGTAAAAATTTAAAAATTAAAAATTGTTATACAGAAATATATTTTACTATAATTTTGAATCAATTTGGGTTTTGTAATTATTTTTTAATTAATATCTATCTTAATATCAAAAGTTTATAAATTTAATTTTGATCATTATTATAATATATATCAATAAAATTATTTATATTTAATTTATATTATATATAATTATTAATATTATTATAACTAAGTATTGTATTCACATTTCATAAAATTTTTATTATTATTATATTTTCAAAGGTTATAACCTATGAAAATGAGAAAAAATTATAGAACTTTTGTTTCATATTTTATTTTTTTAAATATAACGTATAAACCACTAAAGCCTAAAAACATAAATCACTAAAATCCTTAAAGAAAAAACCTCTAAATACTTAATCCATTAAACTGGTATACAACAATAATAAATCATAAATCTCATTTTAAATTTTTTTCAGTATAATTTTAAATTTTTATTTTAAATATTTATTAGTTTATTTTTATAGAAATATTAAATACAAAATAAATTATTAGTGAGAAATATCTAATTTAAATTAAACCGGTATCTCAAAATAATAATTAATAAATAATAAATCTCATTTTTTTTAATTTAATTTTAAATATTCATTTTAATTATAGATTTGTTTATTTTTATAAATATATTAATTACAGAATAAATTGAGTTAGACAAATATAATGTATATAAATTATTTTTCATCAAAAAAAATTATACAAACTTTTTAAAAGAAAAAAAAATTCAAAACAAAAACTTATTATATAGTAATATATTTTGCTTTGCTTCTGAATCATTTTAGGTTTTGTAATTATATTTTAATGGATATCTATCTTATTAATAATAGATTATTAATTTATTTTTTCATCATTATTTGAATATTTATCAATAAAATTATTTATATTGAATTTACATGGTATATAAATATAATGATTATTATAATTAAATATTATATTTACATTTGAAAATAATTTAAAAATTATTATATTTTTAAAGGTTATCATCTTTGAAAATGAGATAAAATCACCAAAATAAATTTTTTGTTATTTTATTGTTTATATAAAACCTATAAACTACTAAATGCCTAAACACTTAAATCATTAAACTCCTAAACCCCAAAACCCTTAAATACTTAAACCTTTAAACCAACTTTAAAGGGTTAAGTATTTATAAATAATATATAAATATCTATCAATAAATAATAGTTTATTAATTTATTTTTTTATCATTCTTATATTTATATTTATATTTAGGTTATTAATATCTATCAATAAAATTATTTATTTTTAATTTACTTGATATATAATTATTAAGTTTCTTATAACTAAATATTGTATTCAAATTTGAAAAAATTTAAAAATTATTATATTTATAAAAGTTATAACCTTCAAAGTTGATAAAAAAATTGAAAAATAATTTTTTTGTTATTTCATTATTTAAATAAACCATATAAACTACTAAATGACTAAACACGTAAATCACTAAACTCCTAAACTCCTAAATACTTAAACCATTAAACTAGTACACCCTAAATAATTAATCATAAATCTCATTTTTATTTGTATTCATTATAATTTTAATATTCATTTTAATTATTTATTAGTTTATTTTTATAGAAATATTAATTGAAAAATAAAATTATGAATGAGACAAATATAATTTAAATATTTTATCTTCATCAAAAAAATTTATAAGCTTATAAAAAGAATCAAAAATTTAAAAATAAAAAATTATTAATTAGTAATATATTTTACTTTGATTTTGAATCATTTTAGGTTTTGCAAATATATTTTATTTAATATCTATCTTATTAATAATACTTTATTAATCTATTTTATGATCTGTATTATAATATCGATCCTAAAAATTATTTATATTGAATATACATGATATTTAATTTGTATGATTATTATAATTAAATATTGTATTAACATTTAAAAAAAATTAAAAATTATAATATTTTCAATGGGTATAACCTTGAAAATGAGAAAAAATCATAAAAATAATTTTTTTTGTTATTTAATTATTTAAATAAAACCTATAAAACACAAAATACCTAAATACTTAAATTACTAAGCTCCTAAACCCTGATACTGCTGCACCACACACATAGTGACGGACCACGGTACACACGTGCGCATATTCTTGTCCATTTTGATGTAGCATTTAGAGGGGCCATCAAATCCTGGAAGCAGCTAGAAGTAGGGGTCACCAGCTTGTAGAGGGCCCAACTAGCAAGCTGGGATAATAACATTCAGACAACAGACGAGATCGAGCAAAGTGGTCGGGAGTAAACCCATGAGTAGCTAGGAGTGGGTCCCACTAGCCCTATCAGGCAGCATATAGGGTCACCCAATCACCACCCAACAGGAGTAGCGGGTAATCCATGATTAATTGGAGAGCCAGAAAAATCCAAAGCATAACCAAGCAGTGCCAATAAGCAATGAAGTCCAGACCAGTCACACGGGAGCGAAAGATTCAAACTTGTAGTTTATGTTTGTAGTCTTATTTGTATTTTGGACTTTGTATGCAACATATACATGTAGAGATGGATCATGACATACTTACACAAACAATCTTGTTTGTTCTCTATGTAGCATGCAATGGGATCAACTAGCCCCATGAGTATCTATGGGTGGCGGCCACTAATGCATTTTGTAAATACACATTTGGCGATGCTACACTCCTCGGAGCAAAAGACCCATCTTTATAGCATTTTGTAATTTTACTTGTATTCTAGCTTGGTTGTACGCGTAGATAATTAGACTATGAGATGGACCTCATCACACATGCACACTGATGCATGCATATTTTTTGATATTTTGTCGGTCCAACATACAGCCACTTCTTGGAGCTCGAGGAGGAAGCATTCTAACCCAAAAGATACTCTTTTGAGGATCATTGGAGCAAATGAATGTGGATTTCAGAGGTGAGAATGAATTGACAATGTGCCGTAGATATGGACTTGTGGATTTATGGGTATTCAGTTTTACATGTATTCCATTGCATAGCAATGACATAGGCAAACACTTGATGCTGCATGTCACACATATGCACAATCTTATATTTGCATAGTTTTAATATGGTGCATCATTCAGGTTCTTCCAAAAGGCTTGGACAAATCTGAATTGAAAGGATATAGTGCGCATAATGACTCAAACACTAGAGGTAGAATATTATGAGTCAGAAAATTTACAAGTTACCTCATAAAAAGTTTTCAAGAAATCAGACAAAATTTTGGCGTTTGTTCTGTCTCTCTCTGTTGGAACGTTTGAGCCAAACTCCTTCAAAAACCTTTTGTCTTTGTCCTCCAACTTATCAAATTATTTTTGATATTTTATATCAGTTTGTAGCATCAAATAAGTTGAATTCCATCTTGTAGGATAATCTAATTGCAATGAAGATCCATATGTCAAGTTTGCTATTTCAACACATAACTTAAACATATCAAATCTTTTAGGACTACTCCTCACATATTTCACCACACCTCTAATTTTTTGAATAGAACTCTCAACTTCTGCAATGCCATCTCTGAAAATTAAGTTTAGGATATGAGCACAACATCTCATATGAAAATGCTCACCTCTCAAAGGTACAACACTTTTCTTTACAAGCCTTTTTTTTCAATTGTTCAACCGCAACATAATTATTTGATGCATTGTCAACAGTAATGCACATCAACTTTCTCAAACCCCATTCATTAATTCAAAACTCAATAGCATTTCTAATACTAACACCAAAATTACTTTTAATTACACAAAAGTTCAATAGAATTTTATGCATATTCTTTTGAGAATCAATGAAATGAATAGTCAAACATATATAAGACAAATTTTGAATGCTAATCCAAGTGTCTGTAGTCAATGAAACTCTACAACAATTAGATGATATGCTATCAAATAATTTCTTCTTTTCCTTCACAAACAAAGAAAAAAAATTTCTCAATATAGAGTACCTAGATGGAATTTTAAATTGAGGCACACTAACTTCACAAAATTCCTTAAACTCATCCCTCTCAATAAAACAAGAATACAATTCATCTTTTATGATCATGTTCACCAAAGCCTCCCTAACTAGTTGTTGATCAAATTGCCAAAAATGTTAATTTGTTATCCTCTGAACTAGTACCTTTAGTGAAACTCAACAAATTTTGTGACTTGTCTTTACCTATGTGAGCTTCTATTAATTCTTTTTTGGGTGGAAATTTCCTACAAGTCTCTCTCAAGTATTTTCATAAACCCAAAGTACCTTGATCACTTTTTGCCAATTAATCTTTACTAGACCATATACAAGCTGTCATATGATTCATTTCCCTCTGAATCAACTAATATCTCATAAGTTTCCCAAACATCAGACTTATACTTTTTATGAGCTTGAGGTTCATATGTACCTTGACTTTATTTTACAATTGGAATTGAAGAACCTGCCGTAACAATAGGAGGGTTCATGAAAGGATGATGATTGGATTTACCAGTACTTTTATCATTTGAGATGTGATCATCTTCAATTTATTATTTTTTTCGTTTACCACTGGATTGTGCCATCTGCATTGCCATTAATTAATATGATATATTAAGCATAAATACATATAAATATTTCAAACAAGTAAGCTCTGTAAAACATAATGTAACACATTTAGCCCACTCATTCGGCCCAACCACAACACCACAACCGATTATCAACAAAACTGACTGAGACACATAATAATAATTATTACTAACTCAATTCTCATCAGAAAAACAAACCAAAAGGTGGGTAAAATCTGAGAGACGGTGGAGGCAACCAGAAGTGCGACGGACAAGGGCTGGACCTAACTGAACACCGCTGGAACGGCGTGAGGTGGCATGGAACTCGTCGGAACAGCAATAGGTGCGTCGGAATTGGATGGGCAGTAGCAGAATCGGTGGCATCTTCATGTTATATATATATATTTGCTTCTAGTATCGGTTTTTAGGATGGGATGGTTCTTGCAATGGTTATTGCTTAAATCCGGAACTGTCCCAAAAGAAAAAATATGTGACAAAATGGGATGGGATAAGTCAAAGTCAACAGATTTTTCTTAGTCCCGATTCTTTCAGGACAAGACTTTGGGTCGGGTCGCGAATCTCCTAGTCCCGTGAGCAGCCCTACTAAATGCATATAAAGTTAAATCAGTAAACTCCTAAATCTCGTAATGCCTAAATACATAAACCATTAAACCGCTAAATACTACTTAATACTTAATAAATCTATTTTTTATTGTTATTTATTATATTTTTAAATATTCATTTTAATTATTTGTTAGTGTATTATTTAGAAATATTTAGTACAAAATAAATTATGAGTGGGACAAATATAATTTAAATAATATATTATTTATCTAATAAAAATATTTGCTTATAAAAGAAGTATAAATTTAAAAATAAAAAATTATTATCAAGTAATATAAGTTACTTTAATTTTGAATCAATTTGGGTTTTGTAAATATTTTTTAATTAATATATATCTTAATATTAATAGTTTATAAATTTATAATATCTATTATAAATTTATTAAGTTTATTATAATATCTATTATAAATTATTAATATTTTATTAATAGATATTATTATAATATCTATTAATAAAATTATTTATATTGAGTTTATATTATATATAATTATTAAGTTTATTATTACTGAATATTATATTCACATTAAAAACAATTAAAAATTATTATAATCTCAAAATTTATAACCTTCAAAAATTAAAAAAAACAAAAAATTAAATTTTTTATTTTTTCATTCTTTAAATAAAAATTATAAATCACCAAAGGCCTAAACACTCAAATCACTAAACTCCTAAACACATAAATACTCAAACCATTAAACTAGTATATCCTGAATAATAAATAATAAATTTCTATTTTATTTGTATTCATTATATTTTTATATATTCATTTTAATTATTTATTAGTTTATTTTTATAGAATTATAAATTAAATAATAAATTATGAGGAAGACAAATATAATTTAAATAATTTACTTTTAATAAAAAAAAATATAAACTTATAAAAAGAAGCAAAACATCAAATAAATGATTATTTAGTAATATATTTTAATTTAATTCTGAATAAATTTACGTTTTGCAAATATATTTTAAAAAAACTTTTTCTTATTAATAATAGTTTATTAATTTATTTTTTTATCATTAATATAATATCTATCAATATAATTGTTTATATTGATTTTACATGATATATAATTATTAAGATTATCATAACTAAATATAGTATTCACATATAAAAAAATTTAAAAATTATTATATTTTCAAAGGTTATAACCTTCAAAAATGATAAAAAATAACAAAAATAAATTTTTTGTTATATCATTGTTTAAATAAAACTTATAAACCATTAAATGCCTAAACACATAAATCTCTAAACTCCTAAACCCATAAGCCCTTAAATACTTATACCTTTAAACTCGTAAACCTTAAAAATAATTTAAATAATATATTGAAAAATTAATTACAAAATAAATTATGAGTGATACAAATATAATTTAAATAATTTATTTTTCATCAAATAAATATATACGCTTATAAAAAGAAGCAAAAACTTAAAAACAAAAATTATTATTTAGAAATAAATTTTACATTGTTTTTGAATCATTTTAGGTTTTTTAATTATATTTTAATTTATATCTATAATATTAATAATAGCATATTAATTTATTTTTTGATAATTGATATCATATCTATCAATAAAATTGTTTATATTTAGTTTGTATTATATATAATTAATATGATTAATATTTCTAAATATTGTATTCACATTTTTAAAAAAATTTAAAATTATTATATTTTCAAAGGTTATAACCTTTGAAAATGTGAAAAAAATATCAAAAATATTTTTAATGTTATTTCATTGTTTAAATAAAAAACCTATAAACTACTAAATGCCTAAAAAGATAAATCACTAAATTCCTAAATGATAAAACCTCTAAATACTTAAACCATTAAACTGGTAAACATTAATAATAATTCATAAATCTCATTTTAATTTTTATTCATAATAATTTTAAATTTTTATTTTAATTATTTATCAGTTTATTTTTATAGAAATATTAATTACAAAATAAATTATTAGTGAGATAGATCTAATTTAAATTAAAATAGTATCCCTAAATAATAAATAATAAATCTAATTTTTTTCATTATAATTTTAAATATTCATTTTAATTATTTATTTGTTTATTTATATATAAATATTAATTACAAAATAAATTGAGCTAGACAAAAATAATTTATATAAATTATTTTACATCAAAAAATTATAAATAACCATTTTAAAAGAAAAAAATTTTCAAAACAATAAATTATTATATAGTAATATAATTTGCTTTCCTTCTAAATCATTTTAGGTTTTGTAATTATATTATAATAGATATATATCTTACTAATAATATATACTTAATTTTTTATTTGATCATCATTAGAATATTTATCAATAAAATTCTTTATATTGAATTTACATGATATATAATTTTAAAGATTATTATAACTAAATATTATATTTACATTTGAAAATAAGTTAAAAATTATTATATTTTTAAAGGTTATCATCTTTGAAAATGAGATAAAATCTCAAAAATAAATTTTTTGTTATTTTATTGTTTATATAAAACCTATAAACTACTAAATGCCTAAACGTTTAAATCATTAAACTTCTAAACCCCAAAACCCCAAAACCCTTAAATACTTAAACATTTAAACCATCTTTAAAGGTTTAAGTATTTATAAATAATATATAAATATCTATCAATAAATAATAGTTTATTAATTTATTTTTTGATCATTCTTATATTTATATTTATATTTAGTTTATTAATATCTATCAATAAAATTGTTTATTTTTAATTTACATGATATATAATTATTAAGTTTATTATAACTAAATATTGTATTCACATTTGAAAAAAATTAAAAAATTATTATATTTATAAAGGTTATAACCTTCAAAATTGATAAAAAATTTGAAAAATAATTTTTTTGTTATTTTATTATTTAAATAAAACATATAAACTACTAAATGCCTATACACTTAAATCACTAAACTGCTAAACTCCTACATACTTAAACCATTAAACTGGTATACTCTAAATAATTAATAAAAAATCTCATTTTTATTTTATTCATTATAATTTTAATATTCATTTTAATTATTTATTAATTTATTTTTATAGAAATATTAATTGCAAAATAAAATTATGAATGAGACAAATAAAATTTAAATAAGTTATCTTCATCAAAAAAATTAATAAGCTTATAAAAATAATAAAAAATTTAAAAATAAAAAATTATTATTTAGTAAAATATTTTACTTTGATTTTGAATCGTTTTATGTTTTGCTAATATATTTTAATTAATAACTATCTTATTATTAATAGTTTATTAATCTATTTTATGATCAGTATTATAATATCGATCAATAAAATTATTTATATTGAATTTACATGATATTTTATTTTTATGATTATTATAATTAAATATTGTATTACCATTTGAAAAAAAATTAAAAATTATAATATTTTCATGGTTATAACCTTGAAAATGAGAAAATATCATAAAAATATTTTTTTTTGTTATTTAATTATTTAAATAAAACCTATAAACCACAAAATACCTAAATACTTAAATTACTAAACTCTTTAACATTGATACTGCTGCACGACACACACATAGCGACGGACCACAGTGCACACGTGCACATATTCTTGTCCATTTTGGTGTAGCATTTAGAAGGGCCAGCAAGTCCTGGAAGCAGCCACAAGTATGGGCCACCAGCTTGTAGAGGGCCCCGCTAGCAAGCCGGGATGATAACATTCAGACAACTGATGAGACCAAGCAAAGTGGTCGGAAGTAAACCCAGGAGGAGGTAGGAGTGGGTCCCACTAGACCTATCCGGTACTATAGAGGGCCACCTAACCATCGCCCAACGGAAGTAGTGGGTAATTCATGATTAATTGGAGAGCCGAAAAAATCCGAATCATCACCAAGCAGGGCCAGTAAGCAATGGAGTCCATACCAGCCACACGGGAGAGAAAGATTCAAACTTGAAGTTCATGTTTGTAGTCTTATTTGTATTTTGGACTTTGTATACACCATGTACTTGTAGAGACAGATCATGACATACTCACACACACAATCTTGTCTGTTCTCTATGTAGCATGCAATGAGGGCAACTGGACCTAAGACTATCTCTAAGTGGGGCCCACTAATGCATTTTGTAAATACACATTAAGCGATGCTACACTTCTGGGAGCAGAAGACTCATCTTTATAGAATTTTGTAATTTTACTTGTATTTTAGATTGGTTGTACGCGTAGATAATTAGACTATGAGATGGACCTCATCATACATGCACACCGATGCATGCATATTTTTTGATATTTTGTCAGTGCAACATACAGCCACTTCTTGGAGCTCGAAGAGGATGCATTCTAACCCAATAGATACTCTTTTGAGGATCATTGGAGCAAAAGAATATGGATTTCAGAGGTGAGAATGAATTGACAAAGTGTCGTAGATATGGACATGTGGATTTATGGGTATTCAGTTTTACATGTATTCCATTGCATAGCAATGACATAGGCAAATGCTTGATGCTGCATGTCACACACATGCACAATCTTTTATTTGCTTAGTTTTAATATGGTGCATCATTCAGGTTCCTCCAAAAGGCTTGGATAAATCAGAACGGAAAGGACGTAGTGCGCATAATGACTCAATGCCAACTCTGAAGTCTGGGAATGCCAAGTGATTTTAGTTGTATTCGTACGCTTGGAATTATTAGGCATTATTTTTTTTATGTATTTTATGCATAAATTCATAAGGTGCATAGATTTATATGTTTTATTTAATTTATGAGTGCGCATATATGTTTAAATCACTTAATAAAATGCATAATTTATATTTTAGTGGTCTATATGCATATAGATCAAAAAAAATATATAAGCTAATAAAAAGAAACAAAAACTAAAAAACAAAAATTATTATTTCGTGATAAGTTTTACATAGATTTTGAATAATTTTAGGGTCATCAATTATACTTTAATTTATATCTATCATATTAATAATAGCATATTAATTTATTTTTTGATAATTGATATCATATCTATCAATAAAAGTATTTATATTTAGTTTATATTATATATAATTATAATTATTCTTATTACTAAATATTGTATTCACATTTTTAAAAAAACTAAAATTATTATATATTTAAAGATTATAACCTTTGAAAATGTGAGGAAATATCAAAATTATTTTTTTTGTTATTTCATTGTTTAAATAAATCCTATAAACTACTAAATGCCTAAACACTTTAGTACATATCTCCAAAATCTCGTAAACCCTAAATAGATAATCCTTTTAAACTGGTATAACCTAAATAATAAATAATAAATCTCAATATTATTTTTTTCATTATAATTTAAAATATTCATTTTAATTATTTATTTGTTTATTTTTATTAAATATTAATACCAATATAAATTATGAGTTAGACAAATATAATTTATATAAATTATTTTTCATCAAAAATATAGATAAACTTTAAAAAAGAAGAAAAAATTTCAAAACAAAAATTTATTATATAGTAATATATCTTGCTTTCGTTTTGAAAACTTTAGGTTTTGTAATTATATTTTAATTAATATCTAACTTATTAATAAAAGATTATTAATTTATTTTTTGATCATTATTAGAATATTTATCAATAAAATTATTTATAGAAATATTAATTACAAAATAAATTATTAGTGAGACTGATCTAATTTAAATTAAAATAGTATCCCTAAATAATAAATAATAAATAATAAATAATAAATCTCATTTTTTTCATTATAATTTTAAATATTCATTTTAATTATTTATTTGTTTATTGATATAAAAATATTAATTACAAAATAAATTGAGGTAGACAAAAATAATTTATATAAATTATTTTTCTTCAAAAAATTATAGATAAACTTTTTAAAAGAAAAAAAAATTTCAAAACAAAAAATTATTATATAGTAATATATTTTGCTTTGTTTCTGAATCATTTTAGGTTTTGTAATTATATTTTAATTGATATCTATCTTATTAATAATAGATTATTAATTATTTTTGATCATTATTAGAATATTTATCAATAATTTTGTTTATATTGAATTTATATGATATATAAATATAATGATTATTATAACTAAATAGTGAATTCACTTTTGAAAAAAATTTAAAATTTATTATATATTCAAAAGTTATGTCCTTTGAAAATATAAAAAAAATAATAAAAATAAATATTTTGTTATTATAATTTTTAAATAAAATCTATAACCCACTAAATGCATACACAGTTAAATCAGTAAACTCCGAAAGCCCGTAATGCCTAAATACATAAACCATTAAACCGCTATATACTACTTAATAATAAAGAAATCTAATTTTTATTTCAATTTATTATAATTTTAAATATTCATTTTAATTATTTATAAGTTTATTTTTATATAAATTTTTATTACAAAATAAATTATGATTGCGACAAATATAATTTAAATAATTTATTTTTAATAAAAAAATATATACGCTTAAAAAAGAAGTAAAAATTTAAAAATTATAAATTATTATCCAATAATATTTTTTACTTTAATTGTTAATCAATTTGAGTTTGGTAATTATTTTTTAATTAATATCTATCCTATTATTAATAATTTATTAATTTAACTTTTGATCATTATTATAATATCCATCAATAAAATTGTTTATATTGAATTTATATGATATATAATTATTAAAATTATTATAACTAAATATTGTATTCACTTTTCAAAAAATTCTAAATATTATTGTATTTTCAAAGGTAACCTATGAAAATGACAAAAAATTACAATTTTTTTTATTACTTTATTATTTAAATAAAACCTATAAACCACTAAATTCCTAAAAACATGAATCGCTAAACACCTATAGGACAAGACTTCTAAATACTTACACTATTAAATTGGTATAAATTAATAACAAATCATAAATCTCATTTTAATTTTTATTCAGTATAATTTTAAATTTTTATTTTTATTATTTATCAGTTTATTTTTATAGAAATATTAATTACAAAATAAATTATTTGTGAGACAAATATAATTTAAATTATACCGGTATACACTACATAATAAATAATAAATCTCATTTTTTTATTATAATTTTAAATATTAATTTTAATTATTTTATTTGTTTATTTTTATATAAATATTAATTAAAAATAAATTATGAGTTAGTCAAATATAATTTATGTAAATTATTTTTAATCAAAAAATTATAGATAAACTTTTTAAAATAAAAAAAAATTACAAAACAAAAAATTTTTATATAGTAATATATTTTGGTTTGCTCGTGAATCATTTTATGTTTTGTAATTATATTTTTATATATATCAATGTTATTAATAATGAATTATTAATATATTTTTTGATCATTATTAGATTATTAATCACTAAAATTATTTATATTGAATTTATATGATGTTATAAATATAATGATTATTATAACGAAATATTGAATTCGCTTTTAAAAAAAATTAAAATATTATTATATTTTTAAAGGTTATAACCTTTGAAAATATCAAAAAATAATAAAAATAATTTTTTTGTTATTTTATTTTTTAAATAAAACCTATAAACCACTAAATGCATACACAATTAAATTAGTATACTCCTAAACTTCGTAATACCTAAATACATAAACCATTAAACCACTATATAATGCATAATAATTAATAAATCTAATTTTTATTTATATTTATTATAATTTTAAATATTCATTTAATTATTTATAAGTTTATTTTTATAGAAATATTTATTACAAAATAAATTATGAGTAAGACAAATATAATTTAAATAATTTATTTTTAATCAAAATATATATATAAATACGCTTATAAAAGAAGTAAAATTTAAAAATTAAAAATTATTATTCAGTAATATATTTTACTTTAATTTTGAATCAATTAGGGGTTTTTAAATATTTTATAATGAATATCAATCTAATTATTAATAGTTTATTATTTTAATTTTTGATCATTATTATAATAACTATCAATAAAATTATTTATATTGAATTTATATGATGTATGATTATTAATAATATTATAACAAAATATTGTATTCACATTTCAGAAAATTTTAAATCTCAAAACCATTAAACTGGTATACATTAATAATAAATCATAAATCTCATTTTAATTTTTATTAGGTGTAATTTTAAATTTTTATTTTAATTATTTGTCTGTTTAATTTTATAGAAATATTAATTACAATATAAATTATTAGTGAGAGAGATCTATTTTAAATAATTTATTTTTTAACAAAAAAAATAGGCTTATAAAAAAAGGCAAAATATAAAAAACAAAAATTTATTATTTTGTAATATATTTTATTTTGATTTTGAATCATTTTAGTTTTTACAATTATATTTTAATTTATATGATTCTTATTAATAATAGTTTATTAATTTTTTATTGATCATTATTATAAAATCTATTAATAAAATTATTTATATTGAGTTTACATAATATATAATTATTAATATTATTATTAATGAATATTATATTCACATTTAATAAAATTAAAAATTATTATATTTTAAAGGGTTACCTTGAAAAATTAAAAAAATCAAAAAATTAAATTTTTTATTTTTTCATTTTTAAATAAAAACTATAAATAACTAAAGGCCTAACCACTTAAATCACTAAACCCCAAAACACCTAAATACATAAACCATTAAAGTAGTATATCCTGAATAATAAATAATAAATCTATATTTTATTTATAGTCATTATAATTTTAAATATTCATTTTAATTATTTATTAGTTTATTTTTATAAAATTATAAATTAAAAATAAATAATGAGATAGACAAATATAATTTAAATAATTTACTTTTAATTACAAAAAATATAAACTTATAAAAAGAAGCTAAACATCAAAGAAAGTATTATTTTGTAATATATTTTACTCTGATTGTGAATAAATTTACGTTTTGCAAATATATTTAAAATAATATCTATCTTATTAATAATAGTTTATTAATTTATTTTTTGATCATTAATATAATATATTTCAATATAATAATTTATATTGAATTTACATGATATATAATTATTAAGATTATGATAACTAAAGATAGTATTCACATATAAAAAAAATTTTAAAATTGTTATATTTTGAAAGTTTATAATTTTCAAAAATTAGAAAAAATAACAAAATAAATTCTTTTTTATATCATTGTTTAAATAAAACTTAGAAATCATTAAATGCCTAAATACAAAAATATCTAAACTCCTAAACCTTGAAGCCCCTAAAAAACTTAAACCATTAAACTCGTAAAACTTAAATATAATTTAAATAATTTATAGAAATATTAATTTCAAAATAAATTATGAGTGATACAAATATAATTTAAATAATATATTTTTTATCAAAAAACATATAAGCTTATAAAATGATGCAAAAACTAAAAAAAAATTATTATTTACTAATAAAATTTACTTTGATTTTGAATTATTTTAGGTTTTTTAATTATATTTTAATTTATATCTATCATATTAATAATAGTTTATTAATTTATTTTTTGATAATTGATATAATATCTATCAATAAAATTCTTTATATTTCGTTTATATTATATATAGTGATAATAATTATTATTACTAAATATTGTATTCACATTTTTAAAAATTTTAAAATTATTATATTTTCAAATGGTATAACCTTTGAAAATTTGAAAAAAATATCAAAAATAAATTTTTGTTATTTCATTGTTTGAATAAAACCTACAAACCATTAAATGCCTAAATACTTAAATCAATAACTTCTTAATATCGAAAACCCTAAATAGATAAATTTTATAAACATGTATATTCTAAATAAAAAATAATAAATCTCTTTTTTATTTTTTTTCATTATAATTTTAAATATTAATTTTAATTTTTTATTTGTTTATTTTTATATAAATATTAATTAGGAAATAAATTATATGTTATACAAATATAATGTATATGAATTTTTTTTCACCAAAAAAATATAGATAAACTTAATAAAAGAAGAAAAATTAAAAACAAAAAAAATATTATATAGTAATATATTTTGATTTGTTTCTTAATCATTTTAGGTTTTGTAATTACATTTTAATTGATATATAACTTATTAATAATAGATCATTAATTTATTTTTTGATCATTATTAGAATATTTATCAATAAAAATGTTTATATTGAATTTATATGATATATAAATTTAATAATTATTATAACTAAATAATGTATTCACTTTTGTAAAAAGTTTTAAAATTATTATAATTTCAAAGGTTATAACCTTTGAAAATATCAAAAAATAACAAAAATATATTTTTTCTTATTTTATTTTTTAAATAAAACATAGAAACCACTAAATGCATATATAGTTAAATCAGTAAACTTTTAAATACATAAACCATTAACCTCTATATACTACTTAATAATTAATAAATATAATTTTTATTTTATTTATTATAATTTTAAATATTGATTTTAATATTTATTAGTTTATTTTTAAAAATATTTATTCCAAAATAAATTATGAGTGCGAAAAATAATATTTAAATAATATATTTTTATTCAAAAAAATATATACGCTTATAAAAGAAGTAAAAATTTAAAAATTAAAAATTACTATTCAATAATATATTTTAGTTTAATCTTGAATCGATTTGGGTATTGTAAATATTTTTTAATTAATATCTATCTTATTATTAATAGTTTATTAATTTAATTTTTGATCAGTATTAAATTATCTATCAATAAAATTGTTTATATTGAATTTATATGATATAAAATTATTAATATTAAAATAACTAAATATTGTATTCACATTTCAAAAAATTTTAAATATTATTATATTTTCAAAGGTTATAACCTATGAAAATGAGAAAAAATTACAATCTTATTTTGTTATTTTTTTGTTTTAATAAAACCTATAAACCACTAAATGCCTAAAAACATAAATTGCTAAACTCCTAAATGACAAAACCTTTAAATACTTAAACCATTAAACAGGTGTACATTAATAAAAAATCATAAATCTCAATTTAATTTTGATTATGTATAATATTAAATTTTTATTTTAATTATTTATCAGTTAATTTTTTTCGAAATATTAATTATAAAATAAATTATTAGTGAGACAGATCTAATTTAAATAATTTATTTTTCATCAAAAAAAAAATATATCTTTATAAAAAGACGCAAAATTTTAAAAACAAAAATTTATTATTTAGTAATATATTTTATTTTTATTTTTAATCATTATTTTGCAATTATATTTTAATTTATATGATTATTATTAATAATAGTTTTTAATTTTTTATTGATCATTATAATAATATGTATTAATAAAATTATTTATATTGAGTTTACATTATATATAATTATTAAGATTATTATAACTAAATATTATATTCACATTTAAAAAAAATTAAAAATTATTATATTTTCAAAGGTTATGACCTTTAAAAATTAAAAAAAAATCAAAAAATTAATTTTTTTATTTTTTCATTCTTTAAATAAAAACTATAAATCACTAAAGGCCTAAACACTTAAATCACTAAACCCCAAAACACCTAAATACTTAAACCATTAAACTAGTCTATCTTGAATAATAAATAATAAATATCTATTTTATTTGTATTCATTATAGTTTTAAATATTCATTTTAATTAATTATTAATTTATTTTTATAAAATTATAAATTTAAAATAAATTATGAGGAAGACAAATATAATTTAATCAATTTACTATTAATAAAAAAATATAAACTTATAAAAAGAAGCAAAATATAAAAAAAATTATTATTTAGTAATATATTTTATTTTGATTTTGAATAAATTTTTGTTTTGCAAATATATTTTAAATAATATCTTTCTTTTTAATAATAGTTCATTAATTTATTTCGTGATCATTAATATATTATCTATCAATATAAATGTTTATATTAAATTTACATTATATATAATTATTAAGATTATCATAACTAATTATAGTATTCACATATAAAAAAAATTTAATAATTGTTATATTTTCAAAGGTTATAACCTTCAAAAATGATAAAAAATAACAAAAATAAATTTTTTGTTATATCATTGTTTAAATAAAACTTATAAACCATTAAATGCCTAAACACATAAATCTCTAAACTCCTAAACCCATAAGCCCTTAAATACTTATACCTTTAAACTCGTAAACCTTAAAAATAATTTAAATAATATATTGAAAAATTAATTACAAAATAAATTATGAGTGATACAAATATAATTTAAATAATTTATTTTTCATCAAATAAATATATACGCTTATAAAAAGAAGCAAAAACTTAAAAACAAAAATTATTATTTAGAAATAAATTTTACATTGTTTTTGAATCATTTTAGGTTTTTTAATTATATTTTAATTTATATCTATAATATTAATAATAACATATTAATTTATTTTTTGATAATTGATATACTATTATCAATAAAATTGTTTATATTTAGTTTATATTATATATAGTGATAATAATTATTATTACTAAATATTGTATTCCCAATTTTGAAAAATTTAAAAATTATTATATTTTCAAATATTATGACATTTGAAAATTTGAAAAAATATCAAAAATAAATTTTTTGTTATTTAATTGTTTAAATAAAAACTATAAACCATTAAATTCCTAACTACTTAAATCAATAACTTTTAAATCTCGAAAACTTTAAATAGATAAATTTTTTAAACATGTATATCCTAAATAATAAATATCATTTTTATTTTTTTCATTATAATTTTAAATATTCATTTTAATTATTTATATTTTTATTTTTATATAAATATTAATTATAAAATAAATTATAAGTTAAACAAATTTAATTTATATAAATTATTTTTCAACAAATAAATATAGATAAACTTATTAAAATAATAAAAAAATAAAAAATAAAAAATTATTATATAGTAATATATTTTTCTTTGTTTATGAATCATTTTAAGTTTTGTAAATATATTTTAATTGATATCTAACTTATTAATAATAGATTATTAATTTATTTTTTGATCATTATTAAAAATGTATCAATAAAAATATTTATATTTAATTTATATGATATATATATTAAATAATTATTATAATTAAATATTGTATTCATTTTTGAAAAAAATTTAAAAATTATTATATTTTCAAAGATTATAACCTTTGAACATTTGAAAAAACAAAATAAAATATTTTTTTTATTATTTCATTGTTTAAATAAAACCTATAAATTACTAAATGCCTAAACACTTAAATCACTAAACTACAAATTCTCGATAACCCTATATAAATAATCATTTAAACGGGTATACCAAAATAATAATTAATAAATCTCATTTTTTTATTTGTTTTTATTATAATTTATAAAATTCATTTTGATTGTTTAGGTATTTATATATATATATATATATATATATTAATTATAAAATAAATTATGAGTTAAAAAAATAATTTATAAAAATTATTTTTCATCAAAAAATATATAAGCTTATAAAAAGAATAAAGATTTAAAAACAAATAATTATTATTAAGTAATATATTTTGCTTTGCTTTTAAATCATTTTAGGTTTTGATATTATATTTTAAGTAATATCAATCTTATTCATAATAGATTTTTAATTTATTTTTTGATAATTATTAAAATATCTATCAATAAAATTATTTATATTGAATTTATATGATATATAATTATTATGATCATTATAAATAAATATTGTATTCACTTTTGAAAAAAAATTAAAAATTATTATATTTTCAAAAGTTATAACCTTAAAAAATGAGAAAAAAAAAATAAAAATAAATTTTTTGTAATTTTATTTTTTAAATAAAACCTATAGATCATTAAATGATTACTTACTTAAATCAGTAAGCTCATAAACCGATAAACCACTAAATACATATACCTTTTAAAATATATATTTTACTTATTAAATAATAAATCTCATTTATATTTTTATTTATTATAATTTTATATATTCATTTTAATTATTTATAGTTTAATTTTTTAGAAAAATTAATTCAAAATAAATTTCGATTGAAACAAAAAATATTTAACTAATTTATATTTAATAAAAAAAAATAAAAGCTTAATAAAAGAAGGAAAAATTTAAAAATTAAATATTATTATTTATTAATATATTTTGATATGATTTTGAATCATTTGTGTTATGTAAATATAGTTTAATTAATATTAATATTATTAATAATAGTTTATTTATTTAATTTTTTATCATTTTTATAAAATCTTTCATTAAAATTATTTATATTTAATTTATATGATATATAATTAGTATGATTAATATAATTATACATTGTATTCACATTTCAAAAAGTTTTAAAAATTATTTTATTTTCAAAGGTTATAACCATTGAAAATCAGAAAAAATCAAAAAAAAGAAATTTAAATTTTTATTATATATATAAAACCTATAAACCACAAAATGCCTAAAAACATAAATTGCTAAACTACTCAATGACAAAATCCCTAAATAATCAAACCATTAAACCGGTATACCATATATAATAAATCATAAATCTCATTTTAATTTGTATTCATTAAAATTATAAATATTCATTTTAATTATTTATTAGTTTATTTTTTATAGAAATATCAATAAAAAAATAAATAATCAGTGAAACAAATATAATTTAAATAATTTATTTTTAATCATAAAAAATATAAGCTTATATAAAGAAGTAAAAATTTAAAAACAAAAAATTATTATTTAATAATATTTTTTAATTTGATTTTGAATCATTATAATAGGTTTTGCAATTATATTTTAATTGCGATCAATCTTATTAATAATAGTTTATTAATTTATTATTTTATCATTTTTATAATATTGAACAATAAAATTACTTATATTCAATTAAAATGTCTTATAATTATTAAGTTATTATAACTAAATATTATATTTACATTTGAAAAAAATTTAAAAATTATTATATTTTCAAAGGTAACCTTCAAAAATGATAAAAAATCATAAAAATAATTTGTTATTATTTTATTATTTAAATAAAACTTAAAAACCACTAAATGCCTAAACATTTAAATCACTAGACTCCTAAACCCCAAAACCCCCTAAATACTTAAACCATTAAACCTATATAACCTAAATAATAAATTTCATTTTTATTTGTATTCATTATAATTTGAAATATTCATTTTAATTATTTTTTAGTTTATTTTTATAGAAATATTAATTACAAAATAAATAATGAGTGAGACAGATTTAATTTAAATAAATTATTTTTTATGAAAAAAAATCTTATAAAAATAAACAAAATTTCAAAAATTTAAAAGTTTATTTAGTAATATAATTTAATTTGATTTTGAATTATTTTGGGTTCTACAAATATATTTTAATTAATATATGTCTTATTAATATTAGTTTATTAATTTATTTGTTTATCATCAAAATAATATATATTAATAAAATTTTATATATTGAATTTACATCAAATATAATTATTAAGATTATTATCACTAAGTATTGTATTCATATTTTCGAACTATTAAAAAATATTATATTTTCAATTGTTATAACCTTTGAAAATCACGAAAATTCATAAAAATAATTTTTTTGTTATTTCATTGATTAAATAAAACCTATAAATCAATAAATAAAACCTAAATTAGTAAACATATAAATCAATAAACTCATTAACCCCAAAACCACAATAAACATAAACCATTAAATATGTATACCCTAAAAAATAAATCATAAATCTCATTTTTATTTGTATTCATTATAATTTTATATATACATTTTAATTATTTATTACTTTATTTTTATTTAAATATAAATTAAAAAATAAACTAATAGTTAGACAAATATAATTTAAATAATTTATTTTTCAACAAAAAAATATATAAGCTTATAAATGGATACAAAAATTTAAAAATTTAAAATTAATATTTAGTAAAATATTTCACTTTTATTTTGAATCATTTTAGGTTTTGTAAATATATTTTAAACAATATTTATCTTATTAATAATTGTTTATTATTCTTATATATGATCATTATTATAATATATATCAATATAATTGTTTATATTAAATTTACATGATATATAATTATTAAGATTATCATAACTAAATATAGTATTCACATTTAAAAAAAAATTTAAAAATTGTTATAGTTTCAAAGATTATAATAAATTTTTTGTTATTTTATTTTTTAAATAAAACATATAAACCACTAAATGCTAGGGGTGCTCATGGGACGGGACGGAAGGGGGTTTACTAATCTCCAGTCCCTTCTCATAGTTCGGAGATTTTTTTTGAAGATCTAGACCCGTCCCATAGGTTGAAAATATCGGGATGGGACGAGATGGGACGGGATGGAGATCGGGGATTTTGGGTAGGAGAAAATGGTTTCAGGATGGAACTGAGTTAGGATATTTTTTTCAATTTATTTTCTTCAAACTAGCCAAGTTAGTTAATGTCGAAACCTTTTGTTGTACCATTTATCATTCCTTAGTTATGTATCTTTCAAACTCAAATTGGGCCAATTTTGTTTTGAAAAATAGGCTGAATACCGCAAAGGAGTTCCATTACCTTGTCAAAAGATTTGATATGCAGAAAAGGATAGAAATGTTAAATAGAATGGGACCGAGTTGTGTGCTTAATTTGGCTCTTTGTTTTTTAACAAGTTGGCTTTATTCAGCCTAGTGAAAGTTAACCATAATAGCAATACTATATTATTTAAACAATTACTTAAAATATTAAGGAATAACTAAATATGATCACACACATTGGTAGCAGCAATTACTACTTAAGTAATTGCTAAAATTAGGCAGCTTAATATAACAAAAAAATACAACTAATAACAACCATGATAATAATCATTTCAAAGGTTCATCCCAGAACAGAAATGAAAATCCAAACCCAATTAATTATCTCTTCTACAACTCCTCCCTTTTCTTCCTACACTGTAGAAGGAAAACCAAAGATGAAAACGTGCTAATCATGTAGACATAAATTTCTAAGATGAAAGAGTAATAAAAAAACAAAATATTACCTTATAAAATTTAATACACCCATTCCCAATTTAGTTGGTCAACTATAGTTGGAAGAATATTTGGATCTTGAGACCCCTCTGAAAATTATAATTGAACCATATTTTTAATAAAATTGAATGAATAAAATAAGTAAAAGTGAAATTAAAATCTACAAGATTTGTAAACTAACCTGATTCATTATCATTAAGGTCTTGAACTAACTCTTCAATTTCAATAGGTTTGTTTGAGCATCTCAACCAATCTTGTAGACATATGAGAACTTCAGCTGTAATAGGTATTAAATAATTCCTAATTTTATCTAAATTTCTCCCCCCAGTGCTAAATGTAGATTCGTAGGACACAGTAGATGCTTGGATAGAAAATACATTCCTTGCTACATTTTCCAAAAAAGGATACCTAACCTCATTTACCTTCCACCAGTTTAGAAGATCAAAATCACTTCTATTTTTTTCAAGTTTTTCCTCCAAGTACCTATCCAACTCTTCCAAAGCTGCAACTTTTTGTTCTTTCTCCAATTCAACAAAAAAAATCAACATAAGTATCACTACCATCAAAGAAATCATCATTTTTCTTCGACACAGTAGAAGAGAAATCAGCTTCTTTTGATTCATCTTCATTTAAATCTTTATAATCATCCATCATCTCATTTATAACATTTATAACCTTTTTCACCATATTTTTAGCCAATTCCTCTCCATAATGCTAAGTGTACTTAACCTTGAGATATTTGAGCTTATATCTAGGATCCAACACTACTGCTACAAAAAGCATAATATTTGTTGACTGAAGAGAACCCCAATATTTGTTGAATTTATGCCTCATTTTCATACCCATTTCAGACAACATTGTATCTCTACTATTTTCACAAAGCTCAATTTTTATTCAAAATTTGAATAATTTCAAGAAAATAAACACTAGAGATAGAATATTATGAGCCAAAAATTTTACAAGTTACCTCATAAAAAGTTTTCAAGAAACAAACCAAAAATTTGGCGTTTGTTTAGTCTCTCTCAGTTATAATGTTTGAACCAACCTCCTTCAAAAACCTTTTGTCTTTGTCCTATAACTTATCAAATTATTTTTGATATTTTATATCAGTTTGTATCATCAAATAAGTTGAATTCAATCTTGTAGGACAATCTAATTTCAATGAAGAACCATATTATGAAGATCCATAATAATTATAATTAATCACTCAATTCTCATCTGAAAAATAAACCAAAAGGCTGGTGGCATCTGAGAGATGGTGGAGGCAACCAGAAGAACAATTGAAAAACTAGTGATTTAAGTGTTTTCCAATGCATCAAATAATGATGTTGCAGTTGAACAATTGAAAAAAAGGCTTGTGAAGAAAAGTGTTATATCTTTGAGAGGCGAGCATTTTCATATGAGATGTTGTGCTCATATCCTAAACTTAATTGTCAAAGATGGCATTACAGTAGTTGAGGGTGCTATTCAAAAAATTAGTGGTGTGGTGAAATATGTGAGGAGCAGTCCTAAAAGATTAGATATGTTTAAGTTATGTGTTGAAGAAGCAAACTTGACATATGGATTTTCATTGCAATTAGATTGTCCTACAAGATGGAATTCAACTTATTTGATGCTACAAACTGATATAAAATATCAAAAAGAATTTGATAAATTGGAGGACACAAACAAAAGGGTTTTGAAGGAGTTTGGTTCAAATGTTCCAACCGAGAGAGACTGAACAAACGCCAAAATTTTGGCTAGTTTCTTGAAAACTTTTTATGAGGTAACTTGTAAATTTTCTTGCTCATAATATTCTACCTCTAGTGTTTATTTTCCTAAGATTATTCGAATTATGAAAATAAATTGAGCTTTGTGAAAATAGTAGAGATACAATGGTGTTTGAAATGGGTATGAAAATGATGCATAAATTTAACAAATATCGTGGTTTTCTTTAGTCAACAAAAATCATATTTTTTGTCGCAAATAGTGTTGGATCCTAGATATAAGCTCAAATATCTCAAGTTTAAGAACACGTAGCATTATGGAGAGGAATTGGCTAAAAATCTGGTGAAAAAGGTTATAAATGGTTTAAATGAGATGATGGATGATTATAAAGATTTAAATAAAGATGAATCAAAAGAAGATGATTTCTCTTCTACCGTGTTGAAGAAAAATGATGATTTCTTTGATGGTAGAGATAATTTCGGTGATGATTTTTTTGTTGATTTGGAGAAATAATAAGAAGTTGCAGCTTTGGAAGAGTTGGATAGGTACTTGGAGGACAAACTTGAAAAAAAATAGAATTGATTTTGATCTTCTAAACTGGTGGAAGGTAAATGAGGTTTGGTATCCTTCTTTGGAAAATGTAGCAATGGATGTATTTCCTATCCAAGCATCTACTGTGGCCTACAAATCTACATTTAGCACTTGGGGGAGAATTTTAAATAAATTTAGGAGTTCTTTAACACCTATTACAGCTGAAGTTCTCATATGTCTACAAGATTGGTTGAGAAGCTCAAACAAACCTATTGAAATTGAAGAATTAGTTCAAGACCTAGATGATAATGAATCAGGTTAGTATACAAATCTTGTAAATTTTAATTTCACTTTTACTTATTTTATTCATTCAATTTAATAAAAATATGGGTCAATTACAATTTTCAGAGGGGTCACAAGATCCAAATTTTCTTCCAACTATAGTTAGCCAAATAAATTTGGAATGAGTGTATTAAATTTTATATGGTAATATTTTGTTTTTTTATTACTCTTTTATCTTAGAAATTTATGTCTACATGATTAACATGTTTTCATCTTTGGTTGTCCTTCTATAGTGGAGGAAGAAAATGGAGGAGTTGTAGAAGAGATAATTAGTTGGGTTTGGATTTTCGTTGTTGTTCCGGGACGGACCTTTGAAATGATTATTATCATGGTTGTTATTAGTTGTATTTTTTTTGTTATATTAAGCAGCCAAATTTTAGCAATTACTTAAGTAGTAATTGCTGCTACCAATGTTTGTAGTCATCTTTGCGGTCCCGTTCTATTAACATTTCTATCCTTTTCTGCACATCAAAGATTTTGATAAGGTAATGGAACTCGTTTGCGGTATTCAGTATATTTGACAAAACAAAATTGGCCCAATTTGTGTTTGAAAGATACATAACTAATTAATGATAAATGCTACAACAAAAGGTTTCCACATGAACTAACTTGGCCGGTTTGATGAAAATAAATTGAATAAAATGTCTGAACTCCGTCCCGTCCCGAGACCATTTTATCCTACCCAAAATCCCCGATCTCCATCCCGTCACATCCTGATATTTTCAACCTATGTGACGGGTGTGGATCTTCAAAAAAAAAATCTTCCCAAACTGTGGGAAGAAACTATAGATTTGTAATCCCCATCCCATCCCATTCCATGAGCAACCCTAGCATTGAGTGGTTTATAGGTTTTATTTAAAAAATAAAATAACAAAAATATAATTTATGAGTGCTAATAAAAATAATTATTTTATTACTTTTTATTAATATTGATCTAACTTATCACGAACTAAAATTTTTGATATAAATTTATGCATTTAAAACTATATAAATCACTTATGCATAAAATACACCTTAATGCATTCCCAACATATAAATAATAAATTATGCATTTTATTAAGTGATTTAAACATATATGTTTAAATAAAACATATAGATTTGGAATTATTGATACAAGTGATTTAAAGGTTATTTTATTAAGGTTATTAATATTGAGTACTTTTATAACTTATCACGAAACATATAGACCACTAAATAATATTTCTTTTTATTACTTTTAATTTCTATTTATTATAGTTTTAAATATTCATTTTAATTATATATTATTTTATTTTTATAGAAATATTTATTAGAAAATAAATTATGAGTGCGATAAATATAATTTAAAGAATTTTTTTTAATCAAACAATATATATACGCTTATAAAAGAAGTAAAAATTTAAAAATTAAAAATTATTATCTAGTAATATATTTTACTTTAATTTTGAATTAATTTGGGTTGTGTAAATATTTTTTAATTAATATCTATCTTATTATTAATAGTTTATTAATTTAATTTTTGATCATTATTGTAATATCTATCAATAAAATTATTTATATTGAATTTATATCATATATAATTACTAATATTATTATAACTAAATATTGTATTCACATTTCAAAAAATTTTAAATATTATTATATTTTCAAACGTTATACCCTACGAAAATGAGAAAAAATTACAATTTTTTTTTTGT
>JAREIK010003007.1:0-34403 GCA_029783825.1 Sapria himalayana
CCTTGAAATGTGAAAAAAATAAAAGAAAATATTTTTTTTTGATATTTCATTATTTAAATAAAACATATAAACCACTAAATGCCTAAACACTTAATTCAATAACACCTAAATCTTTAAAACCCTAAAAATATAATAATTTTTAAACTAGTTTACCCTAAATAATAAATAATAAATCTCAATATAATTTGTTTCATTATAATTTAAAATATTCATTTTAATTATTTATTCGTTTATTTTTATATTTATATTAATTACAAAATAAATTATGAGTTAGACAAATATAATTTATATAAATTATTTTTCATCGAAAAATATAGATAAACTTATAAAAAGAATAAAAAATTTAAAAACTAAAATTTATTATATAGTAATATATTTTGCTCTCCTTCTAAATCATTTTAGATTTTGTAATTTTATTTTAATTGATATTTATCAATTTAATAATTGTTTATTAATTTTATTTTTGATCATTATTAGAATATTTATCAATAAAATTGTTTATATTGAATTTATATGATATATAATTATAATGATTATTATAACTAAATATTAAATTTGCTTTTGAAAAAAATTTAAAAATTATTATATCTTAAAAGGTTATAACCTCTGGAAATATAAAAAAAATAATAAAAATAAATTTAATGTTATTATATTTTTTAAATAAAACCTATAAACCACTAAAGGCATGCACAATTATATAAGTAATCTTTAAAACCACGTAATTCCTAAATACATAAACCATTAAACCGCTATATACTACTTAAAAATTAATAAATTGAATTTTTATTTCAATTTATTATTATTTTAAATATTCATTTTAATTATTTATTAGTTTATTTTTATATATATTTTTATTACAAAATAAATTATGAGTGCAATACATATAATTTAAATAATTTATTTTTAATCGAAAAAAATATATACGCTTTTAAAAGAAGTATAAAAGAAGTATTATTAAAAATTAAAAATTATTATCAACTATTATATTTTACTTTAATTTTGTATCTATTTTGGGTTTATTAAATATTTTTCAATTAATATCTATCTTATTTTAAATATTTTATTAATTTAATTTTTGATCATTATTATAACATCTATCAATAAAATTGTTTATATGTATTTTATATGATATACAATTATTAAAAGTATTATAATTAAATATTGTATTCAAATTTCAAAAAATTTTAAATATTATTAAATTTTCAAAGGTTATTACATTTGAAAATGACAAAAAATTAATATTTTTTTTTCTTATTTTATTGTATTTATTAAAACCTATAAAACACTAAATGCCTAAAAACATAAATTTCTAAACTCTTAAACGACAAAATCACATAATACTTAAACCATTAAACTGGTATACATTAATAATAAATCATAAATCTCATTTTAATTTTTATTCAGTATAATTTTAAATTTTTATTTTAATTATATATCAGCTCATTTTTATAGAAATATTAATTACAAAATAAATTATTAGTGAGACAGATATAACTTAAATTAAACCGGTATACCCTAAATAATAAAAAATAAATCTCATTTTTTTATTATAATTTTAAATATTCATTTTAATTATAATTTTTTATTTTTATATAAATATTAATTACAAAATAAATTATGAGTTAGACAAATATAATTTATATAAATTATTTTTCATCGAAAATATAGATAAACTTATAAAAAGAATAAAAAATAGAAAAACTAAAATTTATTATATAGTAATATATTTTGCTCTCCTTCTGAATCATTTTTGGTTTTGCAATTATATTTTAATTAATATTTATCTTATTAATAATTGTTTATAAATATTTTTTTTGATCAATATTAGAATATTTATCAATAAAATTGTTTATAGTTAATTTATATGATATATAAATATAATGATTATTATAACTAAATATTGAATTCACTTTTGAAAAAAATTTCAAAATTATTATATTCTCAAAGGTTATAACCTTTGATAATATAAAAAAATAATAAAAATAAATATTTTGTTATTTTAATTTTTAAATAAAACCTATAAACCACTTAATGCATACAAAGTTAAATCAGTAAACTCCTAAGGCCCATAATGCCTAAATACATAAACCATTAAACTGCTATATACTACTTAATAATTAAGAAATCAAATTTTTATTTTAATTTATTATTATTTTAAATATTCATTTTAATTATTTATAAGTTTATTTAATAGAAATATTTATTACAAAATAAATTATGAGTGCGACAAATATAATTTAATTAATTTATTTTTAATCAAAAAATATATATACGCTTATAAAAGAAGTAAAATTTTAAAAATCAAAAATTGTTATCCAGTAATATTTTTTACTTTAATTTTGAATCAATTTGGGTTTTGTAAATATTTTTAATTAATTTCTATCTTTTTATTAATAGTTTATTAATTTAATTTTTGATCATTATTATATTGTCTATCAATAAAATTATTTATATTGAATTTATATGATATATAATTATTAATATTATTAAAACTAAATATTGTATTCACATTTCAAAAAATTATAAATATTATTATATTTTCAAAGGTTATAACCTATGAAAATGATAACAAATTATAGAAATTTTTTTTGTTATTTTATTTTTTTATATAAAACCTATAAACCACTAAAAGCCTTAAAACATAAATCACTAAACTCCTAACGACAAAACCTTTAAATACTTATACGTTTAAACTGGTATACATTAATAATAAATCTTAAATCTCATTTTAATTTTTATATTGTGTAATTTTAAATTTTTATTTTAATTATTTATCAGTTTATTTTATAGAAATATTAATTACAAAATAAATTATTAGTGAAACATATCTAGATTAAATAATTTATTTTTTATCAAAAAAAAATATATGCTTATTAAAAGAGACAAAATTTTAAAAACAAAAATTTATTATTTTGTAATATATTTTATTTAGATTTTGAATCATTTTAGTTTTTGCTATTATATTTTAATTTATATCATTCTTATTAATAATAGTTTATTAATTTTTTATTAATCAATATTATAATATCTATTAATAAAATTATTTATATTGAGTTTACATTATATATAATTATTAAGAATATTATAACGAAATATTTTATTAACATTTAAAAAAAATTAAAAATAATTATATTTTAAAAGGTTATAACCTTCAAAAATTAAAAAAATTCAAAAAATTTATTTTTTATTTTTTTATTCTTTAAATAAAAACTATAAAGCACTAAAGTCCTAAACACTTAAATCATTAACTTTTATATCCTGAATAATAAATAAAAAATCTCAATTTTATTTGTATTCATTATAATTTTAAATATTCATTTTAACTATTTATTAGTTTATTTTTATAGAATTATAAATTACAAATAATTTGTGGAAGACAAATATAATTTAAATAATTTTCTTTTAATAACAAAAAATATAAACTTATAAAAAGAAGCAAAACATCAAAAAAATTATTATTTAGTATTATATTTTACTTTGATTTTGAATAAATTTACATTTTGCAAATATATTTTAAAAAATATTTATCTTATTAATAATAGTTTATTAATTTATTTTTTGATCATTAATATAATATCTATCAATATAATTGTTTATATTTATTTAACATGATATATAATCATTAAGATTATCATTACTAAATATAGTATTCACATATAAAAAAAATTTAAAAATTATTATATTTTGAAAGGTTATAACCTTCAAAAATGAGAAAAAATAACAAAAATAAATTTTTTTTATATCATTGTTTAAATAAAAGTTATAAACCATAAAATGCCTAAATACATATTTTTTTCTAAACTCCTAAATCCCGAAGCCCGTAAATACCTAAACCTTTAAACTCGTAAACCTTAGATATAATTTAAATAATTTATAGAAATATTAATTATAAAATAAATTATGAGTGACAAATATAATTTAAATAATATATTTTTCGACAAAAAAAAATATAAGCTTATAAAATGATGCAAAACTAATAAAAATTATTATATAGAAATAAATTTTACTTTGATTTTGAATCATTTTAGGGTTTTTAATTATATTTTAATTTATATCTATCATATTAATAATAGTTTATTAATTTATTTTTTGATAATTGATATAATATTATCTATAAAATTGTTTATATTTAGTTTATATTATATATAGTTATAATAATTATTATTACTAAATATTGTATTCACATTTTTAAAAAATATTAAAATTATTACGTTTTCAATGGTTAATAATTTATTTGTTATTTCATTGTTTAAATAAAACCTATAAACCACTTATTGCCAAAATATTTAAATCAATAATTTCTAAATCTCGAAAACTCTAAATAGATAAATTTTTTTAATAGGTATATCCTAAATAATAAATAATAAATCTCATTTTTATTTTTTTCAATTATAATTTTAAATATTCATTATAATTATTTATTTGTTTATTTTTATATAAATATTAAATACAAAATAAATTAAAAGTTAGAAAAATATAATTTATATAAATTATTTTTCAACAAAAATAATTTAGATAAACTTATTAAAAGAAGAAAAAAATAAAAAACAAAAAATTATTATATAGTAATATATTTTACTTTGTTTTTGAATCATTTTAGGTTTTTTAATTATATTATAATTGATATCTAACTTATTAATAATAGATTATTAATTTATTTTTTATCATTATTAGAATATTTATCAATATAAATATTTATATTTAATTTATATGATATATAAATTTAATAATTATTATAACTAAATATTGTATTCACATTTGAAATAAATTTTAAATAAAACCTATAAATCATTAAATGTTTAAATACTTAAATCACTAAACTACAAAATCCCGATACCCCTATATAGATAATCATTTAAACGGGTATCCCCTAAATGAAAATTAATAAATCTCATTTTTATTTGTTTTCATTTTAATTTAACAATTAATTTTGAATGTTTAGTTATATATATATATATATTAATTATAAAATAAATTATGAGTTAAATATATAATTTATAAAAATTATTTAATATCAAAAAATAGATGAGCTTATAAAAAGAATAAAAATTCAAAAACAAATAATTATTATTAAGTAATATATTTTTCATTGCTTTTGAATCATTTTAGGTTTTGATATTATATTTTAAGTGATATTAATCATATTCATAATAGATTTTTAATTTATTTTTTAATAATTATTAGAATATCTATCAATAAAATTGTTTATATTGAATTTATATGATATATAATTATTATGATTATTATAAATAAATATTTAGTCACTTTTGAAAAAAATTTAAAAATTATTATATTCTCAAAGGTTATAACCTTTGATAATATAAAAAAATAATAAAAATAAATATTTTGTTATTTTAATTTTTAAATAAAACCTATAAATCACTAAATGCATACACAGTTAAATTAGTAAACTCCTAAATCCACGTAATGCCTAAATACAAAAACCATTAAACTGCTATATACTACTTAATAAATAATAAATCTAATTTTTATTTCTATTTATTATAATTTTAAATATTCATTTTAATTATTTATTAGTTTATTTTTATTGAAATATTTATTACAAAATATATTATGAGTTCGAAAAATATAATTTAATCAATTTATTTATAATAAAAAAAAATATACAGTTCTAAAAGAAGTAAAAACTTAAAAATTAAAAATTATTTTCTAGTAATAAATTTTGCTTTAATTTTGAATCAATTTGGATTTTGTAAATATTTTTTAATTAATTTCTATCTTTTTATTAATAGTTTATTAATTTAATTTTTGATCATTATTATATTGTCTATCAAAAAATTGTTTATATTGAATTTATATGATATATAATTATTAATATTATTAAAACTAAATATGGTATTCACATTTCAAAAAATTGTAAATATTATTATATTTTCAAAGGTTATAACCTATGAAAATGATAACAAATTATACAACATTTTTTTGTTATTTTATTTTTTTATATAAAACCTATAAACCACTAAAAGCCTAAAAACATAAATCGCTAAACTCCTAACGACAAAACCACTAAATACTTATACATTTAAACTGGTATACATTAATAATAAATCTTAAATCTAATTTTAATTTTTATTCAGTATAATTTTAAATTTTTATTTTAATTATTTATCAGTTTTTTTATAGAAATATTAATTACAAAATAAATTATTAGTGAGATGGATCTAATTTAAATTAAACCGGTATCCCTAAATAATAAATAATAAATCTCATTTTTTTTCATTATAATTTTAAATATTTATTTTAATTATTTATTTATTTATTTATATATAAATATTAATTACAAAATAAATTATGAGTTAGACAAATATAATTTATATAAATTATTTTTCATTAAAAAATATAGATATACTTATTAAAAGAAGATAAAATTCAAAAACAAAAAATTATTATATAGTAATATAATTTGCTTTGCTTCTGAATCATTTTAAGTTTTGTAATTTTATTTTAATTAATATCTATCTTATTATTAATATTCTAATAATGATCAAAAATAAATTAATAATCTATTATTAATATGATAGATATCAATTAAAATATAATTACAAAACAAAAAATGATTCATAAGCAAAGCAAAATATATTACTATATAATAATTTTTTTTTTGAAATTTTTTTTATTTTAAAAAAGTTTATCTATATTTTTGTGATTAAAAATAATTTACATAAATTATATTTGTCTAACTTTTAATTAATTTTTTAATTAATATTTATATAAAAATAAAATATAAATAATTAAAATGAATATTTAAAATTATATAGAATAAAAATTAAAATGAGATTTATGATTTATTATTAATGTATACAAATTTAATAGTTTAAGTATTTATAGGTTTTGTCATATAGATGTTTAGTAATTCATGTTTTTAGGCATTTTTTGGTTTATATGTTTTATTTAAACAAAAAAATAACAAAAAAAAATTTGTAATTTTTTGTCATTTCATAGGTTATAACCTTTGAAAATATAATAATATTTAAAACTTTTTGAAATGTGAATACAATATTTAGCTATAATAATTTAAATAATTATATATCATATAAATTCAATATAAACAATTTTATTGATAGATATTATAATAATGATCAAAAATTAAATTAATACATTATTAATAATAATATTAATATTAATTAAAAAATATTGACAAAACCCAAATTGATTCAAAATTAAAGTAAAAAATATTATTGGATAATAATTTTTAATTTTTAAATTTTTACTTCTTTTATAAGCGTATATATTTTTTTTATTAAAAATAAATTATTTATATTATATTTGTCACAGTCATAATTATTTTGTAATAAAAATTTATATAAAAATAAACTAATAAATAATTAAAATGAATATTTAAAATTATAATAAATAGGAATAAAATTAGATTTCTTAATTATTAAGTAGTATATAGCTAGTTTAATGGTTTATGTATTTAGGCATTACGGGCTTTAGGAGTTTACTGATTTAACTGTGTATTCATTTAGTGGTTTATACGTTTTATTTAAAAATTAAAATAACAAAATATTTATTTTTATTATTTTTTTATATTTCCAAAGGTTATAACCTTTGGAAATATAATAATTTTTAAATAGTTTTCAAATGTAAATTCAATATTTAGTTATAATAATCATTATATTTATATATCATATAAATTCAATATAAACAATATTATTTATAAATATTCTAATAATGATCAAAAATAAATTAAAAATCTATTATTAATAAGTTAGACATCAATTAAAATATAATTACAAAACCTATAATGATTCAGAAGCAAAGCAAATTATATTACTATATAATAATTTTTTGTTTTTAATTTTTTTTTCTTTTAATAAGTTTATCTATATATTTTTTGATGAAAAATAATTTATATAAATTATATTTGCCTAACTCATAATTTATTTTTTAATTAATATTTATATATAAATAAACAAATAAATAATTAAAATGAATATTTAAAATTATAATGAAAAAAAATGATATTTATTCTTTATTATTTAGGGTATACCAGTTTAATTTAAATTATATTTGTCTCACTAATAATTTATTTTGTAATTAATATTTCAATAAAAATAAACTGATAAATAATTAAAATAAAAATTTAAAATTATACTGAATAAAAATTATAATGAGATTTATTAATTATTATTAATGTATACCAGTTTAATATTTTAAGTATTTAGAGTTTTTGTCGTTTAAGACTTTAGTGCTTTATGTTATTATTATTATGATGGATATAAATTAAAATATAGTTTCAAAACCCAAAATCCAATTAAAATTTATTACTAAATAATAATTTATGTTCTTTAGTTTTTGCTTCTTTTTATAAGCTTATATATTTTTTTGATGGTAAATAAATTATTTAAATAATATTTGTATCACTCATAATTTATTTTGTAATTAATATTTTAATAAATTATTTAAATTATATTTAAGGTTTATGAGTTTAAAGGTTTAAGTATTTAGGGGCTTTTGTGTTTAGGGGATTAGATGTTTAAGTGTTTTGGCATTTAGCAGTTTATAAGTTTTATTTAAACAATGATATAGCAAAAAATTTATTTATATTATTTTTTCTAATTTTTGAAGGTTATATCCTTTGAAAATATAATATTTTTTAAATTTTTTTTTAAATGTAAATATAATATTTATTTATAATAATCTTAATAATTATAATTCATTTAAATTCAATATAAATATTTATATTGCTAGATATTTTAATTATGATCAAAAAATAAATTAATAAACTATTATTAATAAAATAGTTATTATTTAAAAAGTATTTGAAAAATCTAAATTTATTCAAATCAAAGTAAAATATATTACTAAATAATAATTTTTTTAATGTTTTGCTTTTTTTATAAGTTTATATTTTTTGTTATTAAAAATAAATTATTTAAATTATATTTGTCTTATTCATAATTTATTTTGTAATTTATAATTCTATAATAATAAACTACTAAATAATTAAAATGAATATTTAAAATTATAATGAATACAAATAAAATTGAGATTTATTATTTAATATTCAGGATATACAGGTTTAATGGTTTAAGTATTTAGGTGTTTTGTGGTTTAGGAGTTTAGTGATTTGATTGTTTACACCTTTAGTGATTTATAGTTTTTTTAAAGATTGAAAAAACAAAAAATTTAAGTTTTTTATTTTTTTTTAATTTTTGAAGGTTGTAACCTTTGAAAATATAATAATTTTTAATTTTTTTTAAATGTGAATATAATATTTGTTATAATAATCTTAATAATTATATATAATGTAAACTCAATATAAATAATTATATTGAAAGATATTATAATAATGATTAATAAATAATTTAATAAACTTGTATTTAAAAGAATGATATAAATTAAAATATAATTGTAGAATCTAAAATGATTCAAAATCAAAATAAGATATATTATTAAATAATAATTTTTTATTTTTTAAATTTTGCCTCTTTTATGAGCATTTTTTTGTTGAAAAAGAAATTATTTAAATTATATATGTCGCACTTATAATTTATTTTGTAATTAATATTACTATAAAAATAAACTGATAAATAATTATAATGAATATTTAAAATTATAATGAATACAAATAAAATTGAGATTTATGATTTATTATTTAGACTATACTAATTTAATTTTTTAATTATTTATGGGCTTCGGTGTTTAGGAGTTTAGTCATTTTAGTATTTTGTCATTTAGTTGTTTATAGGTTTTATATAAAAAATAAAATAACAAAAAATTTATTTTTGTTATTTTTTCTCATTTTTGAAGGTTATAAACTTTGAAAATATAATAATTTTTAAATTATTTTTTGAAAAGTGAATATAATATGAAGTTATAATAATCATAATAATTATATATAATATAAATTCAATATAAACTATTTTATTGATATTTATTATAATAATGATCATAAAAAAGTAATAACCAATTATTAATAATATAAATATTGTTTAAAATATATTTACAAAACCTAAAATGACTCAAAATCAAAGTGATATATTTTACTAAATATTAATTTTAAATTTTTAAATTTTTGTATCCATTTATAAGCCTATATATTTTTTGATGAAAAATAAATTATTTAAATTATATTTGTCTCACTAATAATTTATTTTTTAATTTATATTTCTATAAAATTAAACTAATAAATAATTAAAATGTATATTTAAAATTATAATGAATACTAATAAAAATGAGATTTATGATTTATGATTTTTTATTCAGGGTATAACTATTTAATGGTTTAAGTTTTTTGTGGTTTTGGGTTTAAAAAGTTTATTTATTTATATGTTTGCACATTTAGGTATTTATAGGTTTTATTTAATCAATGAAATAACAAAAAATTTATTTTTATAAATTTTCGTGATTTTCAAAGGTTATAACCTTTGAAAATATAATAATTTTTTAATAGTTCTAAAATATGAATACAATACTTAGTTATAATAATCTTAATAATTATATTTGTTGTGGATTCAATATAAAAAAATGTATTAATATATATTATAATAATGATCAAAAAATAAATTAATAAACTATTATTAATATGATAGATATTAATTAAAATATATTTGCAGAATCCAAAATAATTCAAAATCAAAGTAAATTATTTTACTAAATAAAATTTGAAATTTTTGAAATTTTGTTTATTTTTATAAGCTTATTTTTTTTTCATAAAAAATAATTAATCTAAATTATATATGTCTCACTCATTATTTATTTTATAATTATTATTTCTATAATAATAAACTAAAAAATAATTAAAATGAATATTTAATATTATAATGAATACAAATAAAAATGAGATTTATTATTTATTATTTAGGTTATATAGTTTTAATGATTTAAGTATTTAGGGGGTTTTGGGTTTTAGAAGTCTAGAGATTTAAATGTTTAGGCATTTATTGGTTTGTAAGTTTTATTTAAATAATAAAATAATAAAAAATTATTTTTGTGATTTTTTATCATTTTTGAAGGTTATAACCTTTTAAAATATAATAATTTTTAAATTTTTTTCAAATGTAAATATAATATTTAGTTATAAAAACTTAATAATTATAAGACATTTTAATTGAATATAAGTAATTTTATTGTTCGATATTATAAAAATGATCAAATAATTAATTAATAAACTATTATTAATAAGATTGATCGCAAGTTAAACTATAATTGCAAAACTTATATATAATGATTCAAAATCAAAGTAAAATATATTACTAAATAATAATTTTTTGTTTTTAAATTTTTACTTCTTAATATAAGCTCATTTTTTTTATTAAAAATAAATTATTAAAATTATATATGTTTCACTCATTATTTATTTTGTGATTGATATTTCTATTAAAAATAAAATAATAAATAATTAAAATGAATATTTAAAATTATAATGAATACAAATTAAAATGAGATTTATGATTTATTATATATGGTATTCTGGTTTAATGGTTTGATTATTTAGAAGTTTTGTCATTTTAGAGTTTAGCAATTTATGTTTTTAGGCATTTAGTGGTCTATAGGTTTTATTTATATAATAAAAATTTAAAATTCTATTATAATAAATTCAATATTTAAAATTTATGTTTTAGGCATTTATCAATCCATGTATAATTATATTAATCTTACTAATTATATATCATATAAATTCAATATAAATATTTTTAATGATAGATATTATAATAATGATCAAAAATTAAATTAATAAACTATTATTACTAATATAAATATTAATTAAAATATATTTACATAACACAAAATGATTCAAAATCAAATCAAAAAATATTACTAAATAATAATATTTAATTTTTAAAACTTTTTTTCTTTTTATAAGCTTATATTTTTTTTATTAAAATAAAATATTTAAATAATATTTGTCTCACTCCAAATTTATTTTGTAATTAATTTTTCTAAAAAATTAAACTATAATTAATTAAAATGAATATTTAAAATTGTAATAAATATAAATAAAATGAGATTTATTATTTATTAAGTAGTATATAGTTGTTAAAAGGTTTATGTATTTAGGGGTTTCGGGATTTATGACCATACTGATTTAAGTATGTAAGCATTTAATGATCTATAGGTTTTATTTAAAAAATGAAATAACAAAAAATTTATTTTTATTATTTTTTTCATTTTTTAAGGTTATAACCTTTGAAAATATAATAATTTTAAAATTTTTTTCAAAAGTGAATTCATTATTTAGTTATAATAATCATTATATTTATATATCATATAAATTCAATATAAACTATTTTATTGATAAATATTATAATAATGATCAAAAAATAAATTAATAATCTATTATTAATAAGATAGATATCAATTAAAATATAATTACAAAACTTAAAATGATCTAGAAGAAAAGCAAAATAATTAATATATAATAATTTTTTGTTTTGAAATTTTTTTTTCTTTTAAAAAGTTTATCAATAATTTTTTGATGAAAAATAATTTATATAAATTATATTTGTCTAACTCAATTTATTTTGTAATTAATAAATTTATATAAATAAACAAATAAAAAATTAAAATGAATATTTAAAAATATAATAAATAGCAATAAAAAATAGATTTATTAATTATTAAGTAGTATTTAGCAGTTTAATGGTTTATGTATTTAGGGATTGCGGGGTTTAGGAGTTTACTAATTTAACTTTATATGCATTTAGTAGGGCTGCTCACGGGACTCAGAGATTCACGACCCGACCCGATGTCTTGTCCCGAAAGAATCGGGACTGAGAAAAATCCATTGACTTTGACTTTTCTCGTCCCGTTCTGTCATGTATTTTTCTTTTGGGACGCTTCCGGATCTTAAACAATATTCATCCCGAGAACCATCCCATCCTAAAAAACCAATACTAGAACCATGAATATATATATATAACATGAAAATGCCACCAATTCTGCTACTGCCAATCTAATTCCGATGCACCTATTACTGTTCCGATGAGTTCTAGGCCACCTCACCTCATTCCAGCCATGTTCAGTTAGGTCCAGCCCTTGTCCGTCGCACTTCTGGTTGCCTCTACCCCATCTCAGATGCCACCAGCCTTTTGGTTTGTTTTTCTGATGAGAATTAAGTGATTAATTTTTATTATTATGTGTCTCAGTTAGTTTTGTTGAGTATTGGTTGTGGTGTTGTGGTTGGGCCGAATGAGTGGGTTGAATGTGTTAAAGTAAGTTTTGTAGAGCTTGCTTGTTTGAAATATTTATATATATTTATGCTTAGCATATCATATTAATTAATGGCAATGCAGATGGCACAATCCACCGGTAAATGATAAATACAATAAATTGAAGATGATCACATCTCAAATGATCAAAGTACTGGTAAATCAAATCATAATCCTTTCACGAACCCTCCTATTGTTATGGCAGGTTCTTCAAATAAAATTGTAAAAGAAAGTCAGGTACATCTGAACCTCAATCTCATAAAAAATATATTTCTATTGTTTGGGAAACTTATGAGATATTAGTTGATTCATAGGGAAATGAAAATGGTATGGCAGCTTGTATATGGTGTAGGAAAGAATAATTGGCAAAAAGTGATCAAGGTACTTCGGGTTTATGGAAATAGTTGAGAGAGACTTGTAGGAAATTTCCACGCAAAAAAATAATTAATAGAAGCTCACAAAGGTAAAGACAAGTAACAATCTTTGTTGAGTTTCACTAAAGGTACAAGTTCAAAGGATAACAAATTAACTTGTTGGAAATTTGATAAAACAACTAGTTAGGGAGGCATTGGTGAAAATGATCATAAAAGATGAATTGCCTTTTTCTTTTGTTGAGAGGGATGAGTTTAAGGAATTTTGTGAAGTTAGTGTGCCTAAATTTAAAATTCCATCTAGGCACTCTATGTTGAGGAATTTTTTTTCTTTGTTTGTGAAGGAAAAGAAGAAATTATTTGATAGGATATCATCTCATTGTGTAGAGTTTAATTGACTACCGACACTTGGACTAGCATTCAAAATTTGTATTATATATGTTTGACTATTCGTTTCATTGATTCTCAATGGAATATGCATAAAAGGCTTTTAAATTTTTGTGTAATTAAAAGTCATTCTGGAGTTAATATTAGAAATGCTATTGAGTTATGTATGAATGAATGGGGTTTGATAAAGTTGATGTTCATTACAGTTGTCAATGCATCAAATAATGATGTTGCTGTTGAACAATTGAAAAAATGGCTTGTGAAGAAAAGTGTTGTAGCTTTGAGAGGTGAGCATTTTCATATGAGATGTTGTTCTCATATCCTAAACATAATTGTCAGAGATGTCATTGTAGTAGTTGAGGGTGCTATTCAAAAAATTAGAGGTGTGGTGAAATATGTGAGGAGAAGTCCTAAAAGATTTGATATGTTTAAGTTATGTGTTGAAGAAGCAAACTTGACATATGAATCTTCATTGCAATTAGATTGTCCTACAAGATGGAATTTAACATATTTGATGCTACAAACTAATATAAAATATCAAAAAGAATTTGATAAGTTGGAGGACAAAGAAAAAAGGTTTTTGAAGGAGTTTGGTTCAAACGTTCCAACTGAGAGAGAATGAACAAATGCCAAAATTTTGGCTCGTTTCTTGAAAACTTATTATAAGGTAACTTGTAAATTTTCTGGCTCATAATATTCTACCTCTAGTGTTTATTTTCCTGAGATTATTTGAATTTTGAAAAAAAATTGAGCTTTGTGAAAATAGTAGAGATACAATGGTGTGTGAAATGGGTATGAAAATGAGGCATAAATTCAACAAATATTGGGATTCTCTTCAGTCAACAAATATTATGCTTTTTGTAGCTGTAGTGTTGGATCATAGATATAATCTCAAATATCTCAAGGTTAAGTACACTTAGCATTATGGAGAGGAATTGGCTAAAAATTTGGTGAAAAAGGTTATAAATGCTTTCAATGAGATGATGGATGATTATAAAGATTTAAATGAAGATGAATCAAAAAAAGATGATTTCTCTTCTATTGTGTTGAAGAAAAATGATGATTTCTTTGATGGTGATGATACTTATGTTGATGATTCTTTTTGTTAGATTGGAGAAAGAACAAGAAGTTGCAGCTTTGGAAGAGTTGGATAGGTACTTGGAGGACAAGCTTGAAAAAAATAGGATTGATTTAATCTTCTAAACTGGTGGAAGTTAAATGAGGTTAGGTATCCTTCTTTAGGAAATGTAGCAAGGGATGTATTTGCTATCCAAGCATCTACTGTGACCTACGAATCTATCTTTAGCACTGGGGAAAGAACTTTAGATAAATTTAGGAGTTCTTTAACACCTATTACAGCTGAAGTTCTCATATGTCTACAAGATTGGTTGAGAAGCTCAAACAAACCTATTGAAATTGAAGAATTAGTTCAAGACCTTGATGATAATGAATCAGGTTAGTATACAAATATTGTAAATTTTAATATCACTATAACTTATTTTATTGATTAAATTTAATTAAAATATGGTTCAATTACAAATTTCAGAGGGGTCACAAGATCCAAATATTCTTCCAACTATAATTGGCCAACAAAATTTTGAATGGGTGTATTAAATTTTATAAGGTAATATTTGGTTTTTTTATTACTCTTTCATCTTAGAAATTTATGTCTACATGATTAACACGTTTTCATCTTCGGTTGTCCTTCTATAGTGGAGGAATAAAAGGGAGGAGTTGTAGAAGAGATAATTAATTGGGTTTGGATTTTCGTTGCTATTCCGGGATGGACTTTTGAAATGATTATTATCATGGTTGTTATTAGTTGAATTTTTTTGTAATATTAAGCTGCCTAATTTTAGCAATTACATAAGTAGTAATTGCTGCTACCAATGTTTGTGGTCATCTTTAGCTATTCCTTATTATCTTAAGTAATTGTTTAAAAAATGTAGTATTGCTATTATGGTTAACATTCACTCGGCTGAACAAAGCCAACTTGTGACAAAACAATGAACCAAATTAAGCACACAACTCATTCCCGTTCTATTTAACATTTCTATCCTTTTCTGCACATCAAAGCTTTTGACAAGGTAATGGAACTCATTTGCGGTATTCACCCTATTTGACAAAACAAAATTGGCCCAATATGAGTTGAAAGATACATAACTAAAGAATAATAAATGGTACAAAAAAAGGTTTCGACATGAATTAACTTGGCCAGTTTGAAGAAAATAAATTGAAAAAGATGTCCGAACACTGTTCGGTCCCGGAACCGTTTTCTCCAACCCAAAATCCCCATTCTACGTCCCGTCCCATCCAAATATTTTCAACCTATAGGACGGGTCTGGATCTTCAAAAAAAATCTCCCAACTATGGGAAGGGACTGGAGATTTGTAATCACCATCCGGTCCCGTCCCATGAGCACCCCTAGCATTTAGTAGTTTATAGATTTTATTTAAAAAATAAAATAACAAAAATTTATTTTTATTATTTTTTGATATTTTCAAAGGTTATAACCTTTGAAAATATAATAATTTTTAAATTTTTTTCAAATGTGAATATAATATTTAGTTATACTAATCATTAAATTTATATATTATATAAAATCAATATAAATAATTTTATTGATAAATATTCTAATAATAATCTAACAATAAATTAATAATCAATTAATAATAAGATAGTATTAATTAAAATATAATTACAAAACTTAAAATGATTCAGAAGTAATGAAAAATATATTAATATATAATAATTTTTTGTTTTTGAATTTTTTTTCTTTTATTAAGTTTATCTATATTTTTTTATGAAAAATAATTTATATAAATTATATTTGTCTAACTCATAATTTATTTTGTAATTAATATTTATATATAAATAAACAAATAAATAATTAAAATGAATATTTAAAATTATAATGAAAAAAAAATTAGATTTATTATTTATTATTTAGGGATACCGATTTAATTTAAATTAGATCCGTCTCACTAATAATTTATTTTGTAATTAATATTTCTATAAAAATAAAATTATAAATAATTAAAATAAAAATTTAAAATTATACTGAAGAAAAATTAAAATGAGATTTAAGATTTATTATTAATGTATACCAGTTTAATAGTTTAAGTATTTTGAAGTTTTTTCATTAGGAGGTTAGCAATTTATGTTTTTAGGCTTTTAGTGGTTTATAGGTTTTATTAAAACAATAAAATAACAAAAAAAAATTTGTAATTTTTTCTCATTTTCATAGGTTATAACCTTTGAAAATATAATAATATTTAAAATTTTTTGAAATGTGAATACTATGTATAATTATATTAATCTTACTAATTATATATCATATAAATTAAATATAAACAATTTTAATGATAGATATTATAATAATGATCAAAAATTAAATTAATAATCTATTATTAATAAGATTGATATTAATTAAAAAATATTTACAAAACCCAAATTGATTCAAAATTAAAGTAAAAAATATTACTGGATAATAATTTTTATAATTTTTAAATTTTTACTTCTTTTATAAGCATATATATTTTTTTGATTAAAAATAAATTATTTAAATTATATTTCTCACACTCATAATTTATTTTGTAATAAATATTTCTATAAAAATAAACTTATAATTAATTAAAATGAATATTTAAAATAATAATAAATTGAAATAAAAATTAGATTTCTTAATTATTAAGTAGCATATAGCTGTTTAATGGTTTAAGTATTTAGGCATTACGGGCCTTAGGAGTTTACTGATTTTACTGTGTATGCATTTAGTCGTTTATAGGTTTTATTTAAAAATTAAAATAATAAAATATTTATTTTTATTATTTTTTGATATTTTCAAAGTTTATAACATTTCAAAATATAATAATTTTTAAATTTTTTTCAAATGTGAATTCAATATTTAGTTATAATAATCATTATATTTATATATCATATAAATTCAATATAAACAATATTATTGATAAATATTCTTAAAATGATCAAAAAATAATTTAATAATCTATTATTAATAAGATAGATATCAATTAAAATATAATAAATAACATAAAATGATTTAGAAGAAATCAAAATATATTACTATATAATAATTTCTTGTTATGAAATTTTTTTTCTTTTAAAAAGTTTATCCATATTTTTTTGATGAAAATTAATTTATATAAATTATATTTGTCTAACTCTTACTTTATTTTTTAATTAATATTTATATAAAAATAAACAAATAAATAATTAAAATGAATATTTAAAATTATAATGAAAAAGATAATATTGAGATTTATTCGTTATTATTTTGGGTATACCTGTCTAATTTAAATTAGATCTGTCTCACTAATAATTTATTTTGTAATTAATATTTCTAAAAAAATAAACTGATAACTAATTAAAATATAAATTTAAACTTATAATGAATAAAAATTAAAATGAGATTTATGAATTATTATTAATGTATACAAGTTTGAATTTTAAGTATTTACAAGTTTTTTCGTTTAATGACTTTAGCGATTTATGTTTTAGGCATTTAGTAGTTTATAGGTTTTATTTAAACAATGAAATATCAAAAAAATTCTTTTTGATATTTTCTCACATTTTCAAAGGTTATAACCTTTGAAAATATAATAATTTTAAAATTTTTTAAAAATGTGAATACAATATTTAGTAATAATAATCATTATAATTATATATAATATAAACTAAATATAAACAATTTTATTGATAGATATGATATCAATTATCAAATAATAAATTAATATGCTATTATTAATTTGATAGATATAAATTAAAATATAATTGTAAAACTAAAAATATTCAAAATACAAGTAAAATTTATTACTAAATAATAATTTTTTTTAGTTTTTGCTTCATTTTATAAGCTTATATTTTTTTTTGATGAAAAATAAATTATTTAAATTATATTTGCATCACTCATAATTTATTTTGTAATTAATATTTTAATAAATTATTTAAATTATATTTAAGGTTTACGAGTTTAAAGGTTTAAGTATTTAGGGGCTTTTGTGTTTAGGAGTTTAGAGGTTTAAGTGTTTATGCATTTAATGGTTTATAACTTTTATTTAAACAATGATATAACAAAAAATTTATTTTTATTATTTTTTTAATTTTAGAAGGTTATAACCTTTGAAAATATAATAATCTTTAAATTTTTTTCAAATGTAAATTTAATATTTAATTATAATAATCTTAATAATTATAAGTCATTTAAATTCAATATAAATAATTACATTGCTAGATATTATAATGATGATAAAAAATGTAATAAACTATTATTAATAAGATAAATATTATTTAAAATATATTTACAAAATCTAAATTTATTCAAAATCAAAGTAAAATATATTACTTAATAATAATTTTTTTAATGTTTTGCTTTTTTTATAACTTTATATTTTTGTTATTATAAATAAATTATTTAAATTAATTTTTCTTACTCATAATTTATTTTGTAATTTATAATTCTATAATAATAAACTTATAAATAATTAAAATACTTATTTAAAATTATAATGAATACAAATAAAATTGAGATTTATTATTTATTATTCAGGATATACCGGTTTAATGGTTTATGTATTTAGGTGTTTTTGGGTTTTGGAATTTAGTGATTTAAGTGTTTAGACCTTTAGTGATTTATAGTTATTATCTAAATAATTAAAAAACAAAAATTTAATTTTTTGAATTTTTTTAATTTTTGAAGGTTGTAACCGTCGAAAATATAATAATTTTAAATTTTTTTAAATGTGAATATAATATTTAGTTATACTAATAATAATTACTATATATAATGTAAACTAAATATAAATAATTTAATTAATAGATATTATAATAATGATCAATAAATAAATTAATAAACTAGTATTAATAAAAATGATATAAATTAAAATATAATTGTAGAATCTAAAATGATTCAAAATAAAAATAAGATATATTACTAAATAATAATTTTTAATTTCAAAAATTTTGGTTCATTTTATAGGCATATATTTTTTTTGATGAAAAATAAATTATTTAAATTATATCTATCACACTAATAATTTATTTTGTAAATAATATTTCTTTAAAAATAAATATTTAAAATTATAATAAATACTATTAAAAATGAGATTTATTATTTATTATTTTGGTTATACCTATTTAATGGTTTAAGTTTTTTGTGGTTTTGGGTTTAAAAAGTTTATTTATTTATATGTTTGCACATTTAGGTATTTATAGGTTTTATTTAATCAATGAAATAACAAAAAATTTATTTTTATAAATTTTCGTGATTTTCAAAGGTTATAACCTTTGAAAATATAATAATTTTTTAATAGTTCTAAAATATGAATACAATACTTAGTTATAATAATCTTAATAATTATATTTGACGTAAATTCAATATAAAAATTTTATTAATATATATTATTTTGATGATCAAAAAATAAATTAATAAGCTATTATTAATAAGATAGATATTAATTAAAATATATTTGAAGAACCCAAAATAATTCAAAATCAAAGTAAATTATATTACTAAATAAAATATTAAAATTTTGAAATTTTGTTTATTTTTATAAGCTTATTTTTTTTTTGATAAAAAATAATTTATTTAAATTATATATGTCTCACTCATTGTATATTTTGTAATTAATATTTCTATAAAAATAAACTAAAAAATAATTAAAATGAATATTTAAAATTTTAATGAAAACAAATAAAAATGAGATTTATTATTTATTATTTAGGTTATATAGGTTTAATGGTTTAAGTATTTAGGGTGTTTTGGGGGTTAGGAGTGTAGAGATTTAAATGTTTAGGCATTTAGTGGTTTATACGTTTTATTTAAATAAAAAAAAATTATTTTTGTGATTTTTTATCATTTTTGAACGTAATAACCTTAGAAAATATAATAATTTTTAAATTTTTTTCAAATGTAAATATAATATTTAATTATAATAATCTTAATAATTATAAGACATTTAAATTCAATATAAGTAATTTTATTGTTAGATATTATAAAATTGATCAAATAATAAATTAATAAACTATTCTTAATAAGAATGAGAGCAATTAAAAAATAATTGCAAAACCTATATATAATGATTCAAAATCAAAGTAAAATATATTACTAAATAATAATTTTTGTTTTTAAATGTTTACTTCTTTTTATATGCATATTTTTTTTTGATTAAAAATAAATTATTAAAATTATAGTCGTCTCACTCATTATTTATTTTGTAATTAATATTTCTATAAAAAATAAACTAATAATTAATTAAAATGAATATTTAAAATTATAATGAATACAAATTAAAATGTGATTTATGATTTATTATATGTGGTATACCGGGTTAATGGTTTGATTATTTAGGAGTTTTGTCATTTAGGAGTTTATCAATTTATGCTTATAGGCATTTAGTGGTTTATAGGTTTTATTTATATAATAAAAATTTAAAATTATTTTTTTGATTTTTTCTGATTTTCAAAGGTTATAACCTTTGAAAATAAAATAATTTTTAAAATTTTTTGAAATGTGAATACAATGTATAATTATATTAATCTTACTTATTATATATCATATAAATTCAATAAAAATAATTTTAATGATAGATATTATAATAATGATCAAAAATTAAATTAATAAACTATTATTAATAATATAAATTTTAATTAAAATATATTTACATAACAGAAAATGATTCAAAATCAAATCAAAAAATTTTACTAAATAATAATATTTAATTTTTAAAATTTTTCTTCTTTTTATAAGTTTATATTTTATTTATTAAAATAAATTTTTAAATAATATTTGTCTCACTCGAAATTTATTTTGTAATTAATTTTCCTAAAAAATTAAACTATAAATAATTAAAATGAATATTTAAAATTATAATATATAGAAATAAAAAAAAGATTTATTATTTATTAAGTAGTATATAGCTGTTAAAAGGTTTTTGTATTTAGGGGTTTCGGGATTATATGAGCTTACTAATTTAAGTAAGTAAGCATTTAATGTTCTATAGGTTTTATTTAAAAAATGAAATAACAAAAAATTTATTTTTATTATTTTTTCTCATTTTTCAAGGTTATAACCTTGAAAATATAATAATTTTTAAATTTTTTTCAAAAGTGAATACAATATTTAGTTATAATAATCATTATATTTATATATCATATAAATTCAATATAACCAATTTTATTGATAAATATTCTAATAAAGATCAAAAAATAAATAAATAATCTATTATTAATAAGATAGATATCAATTAAAATATAATTACAAAACCTAAAATAATTCAAAAGCAAAGTAAAATATATAACAATATAATAATTTTTTATTTTTAATTTTTTATTATTTATAAAAGTTTATCTATATTTTTTGATTAAAAATAATTTATATAAATTATATTTTTCTAACTCATAATTTATTTTATAATTAATATTTATATATAAATAAACAAATAAATAATTAAATTGAATATTTAAAATTATAATGAAAAAAATGAGATTTATTATTTATTATTTAGGGATACCGGTTTAATTTAAATTATATCTATCTCACTAAAAATTTATTTTTAATTAATATTTTTATAAAAATAAACTGATAAATAAATAAAATAAAAATTTATAATTATACTGAATAAAAATTAAAATGAGATTTATAAATTATTATTAATGTTTACCAATTTAATGGTTTAATTATTTAGAGGTTTTGTTGTTTAAGAGTCTAGCGATTTATGTTTTTAGGTATTTAGTGGTTTATAGGTTATATTTAAACAATGAAATAACAAAAAAATATTTTTAATATTTTTTCATATTTTCAAAGGTTATAACCTTTGAAAATATAATAATTTTAAATTTTTTTTAAATGTGAATATAATATTTGGTAATAATAATCATTATAATTATATATAATATAAACTAAATATAACCAATTTTATTGATAGATATGATATCAACTTTCAAAAAATAAATTAATATGCTATTATTAATATGATAGATATAAATTAAAATATAATTAAAACCCTAAAATGATTCAAAACCAATGTAAAATTTATTACTAAATAAAAAATTCTTTTTTTCGTTTTTGCTTCTTTTTATAAGCTTACGTATTTTTTTGATAAAAAATAAATTATTTAAATTATATTTGTATCACTCATAATTTATTTTGTAATTAATATTTCAATAAATTATTTAAATTATATTTAAGGTTTACAAGTTTAAATGTTTAAGTATTTAGGGGCTTCGGGGTTTAGAAGTTTAGAGATTTATGTGTTTAGGCATTTAATGGTTTATAAGTTATATTTAAACAATGATATAACAAAAAATTTATATTTGTTATTTTTTATCATTTTTGAATGTTATAACCTTAGAAAATATAACAATTTTTAAATTTTCTTTATATGTAAATACAATATTTAGTTATGATAATATTAATAATTATATATCATGTAAATTCAATATAAACAATTATATTGATAGATATTATATTAATGATCAAAAAATAAATTAATAAACTATTATTACTAAAAAAGATTTTATTTAAAATATATTTGCAAAACATAAATTTATTCAAAATAAAAATAAAATATAATTCTAAATAATAATTTTTGTTATGTTTTGCTTCTTTTTATAAGTTTATATTTTTTTTATTAAAAGTAAATTATTTAAATTATATTTGTCTTCCTCATAATTTATTTTTAATTTATAATTCTATAATAATAAACTAATAAATAATTAAAATGAATATTTAAAAATATAATGACTACAAATAAAATTGAGATTTATAATTTATTATTCAGGATATACTAGTTTAAAGGTTTAAGTATTTAGGTGTTTTGTGGTTTAGGAGTATTGTGATTTAATTATTTAGACCTTTAGTGATTTATAGTTTTTATTTAAAGAATGAAAAAACAAAAAATTTAATTTTTTGAATTTTTTTAATTTTCGATGGTTATATCCTTTGAAAATATAATAATTTTTAATTTTTTTAAAATGTGAATATAATATTTAGTTATAATAATCTTAATAAGTATATATAATGTAAACTCGATATAAATAATTTTATTAATACATATTATAATAATGATCAATAAAAAATTAATAAACTATTATTAATAAGAATGATATAAATTAAAATATAATTACAAAATCTAAAATGATTCATAATCAAAATAAAATATATTACTAAATAATAAATTTTTGTTTTTAAAATTTTGCCACTTTTTATAAGGATATATATTTTATTTGATAAAAAATAAATTATTAAAATTCGATCTTTCTCACTAATAATTTATTTTGTAATTAATATTTCTATAAAAATAAACTGATAAATAATTAAAATAAAAATTTAAAATTATACTTAATAAAAATTAAATTGAGATTTATGATTTTTTATTAATGTACACCTATTTAATGGTTTAAGTATTTAGAGGTTTCGTCGTTTAGGAGTTTAGCAATTTATGTTTTTAGGCACTTAATGGTTTATAGGTTTTATTTAAACAATAATATAACAAAAAAAATTTGTAATTTTTTTTCATTTTCATAGGTTATAACCTTTGAAAATATAATAATATTTAAAATTTTTTGAAATGTGAATACAATATTTAGTTATTTTAATATTAAAAATTATATATTATATAAATTTAATATAAACAATTTTATTGATAGATAATATAATAATGATCAAAAATTAAATTAATAAACTATTAATAATAAGATAGATATTAATTAAAAAATATTTACAATACCCAAATCTATTCAAGATTAAACTATAATATATTACTGTATAATAATGTTTAATTTTAAAATTTTACTTCTTTTATAAAAGTATATATTTTTTTGATTAAAAATAAATTCTTTAAATAATATTTGTCGCACTCATAATTTAATTTGTAATAAATATTTTATAAAAATAAACTGATAAATAATTAAAATCAATATTTAATATTATAATAAATAAAATAAAAATTAGATATATTAATTATTAAGTAGTATATAGTAGTTTAATGGTTTATGTATTTTGGAGTTTACTGATTTACCTATATATGCATTTAGTGGTTTATAAGTTTTATTTAAAAAATAAAATAAAAAAAAATTATTTTTGTTATTTTTTGATATTTTCAAAGGTTATAACCTTTGAAAATACAATAAATTTTAAATTTTTTTCTTAAGTTAATACAATCTTTAATTATAATAATCATTATATTTATATATCATATATATTAAATATAAACAATTTTATTGATAAATATTCTAATAATGATCAAAAAATAAATTAATAATCTATTATTAATAAGATAGAAATCAATTAAAATATAATTACAAAACCTAAAATGATTCAGAAGCAAAGCAAAATATATTACTATATAATAATTTTTTTTTGAATTTTTTTTTCTTCTAAAAAAGTTAATGTATATTTTTTTGATTAAAAATAATTTATATAAATTATATTTGTCTAACTCATAATTTATTTTCTAATTAATATATTTATAAAAATAAACAAATAAATAATTAAAATGAATTTTAAAATTATAATGAAAAAAAGTGAGATTTATTATTTATTATTTAGGGATACCGGTTTAATTTAAATTAGATATTTCTTACTAATAATTTATTTTGTAATTAATATTTCTATAAAAATAAACTGATAAATATTTAAAATAAAAATTTAAAATTATACTGAATAAAATTTAAAATGAGATTTATGATTTATTATTACTGTATACAAGTTTAATGGATTAAGAATTCTAAGGTTTTTTCATTTAGGATTTTAGCGATTTATGTTTTTAGGCTTTTAATGGTCTATACGTTTTATTTAAAAAATTAAAATATCAAAAAAATTTCTATAATTTTTTCTCATTTTCATAGGTTATAACCTTTGAAAATATAATAATATTTAAAATTTTTTGAAATGTGAATACAATACTTAGTTATAATAATAGTAATAATTATATATCATATAAATTCAATATAAAAAATTTTATTGATATATTTTATTATAACGATCAAAATTAAATTTATAAACTATAGACATTAAGATAGATATTAATTAAAAAATAATATCAAAACCCAAATTGATTCAAAATTATTGTAAAATATATTTAAGGATAACAATTTTTAATTTTTAAATTTTTATTCTTTTATAAGCATATATATTTTTAAATTTATATTTGTCACACTCATAATTTATTTATTAATAAATATTTCTATAAAAATAAACTAATAAATAATTAAAATGAATATATAAAATTATAATAAATATAATAAAAAATTAGATTTATTAATTATTAAGTAGTATATATCTGTTTAATGGTTTATGTATTTTGGCATTACGGGGTTTAGGAGTTTACTAATTTAACTCTACATACATTTAGTAGTTTATAGGTGTTATTTTAAACAAAATATCAAAATTTTTTTTTTATTTTTTGATATTTTCAAAGGTTAACCTTTGAAAATATAATAATTTTTAAATTTTTTTCAAATGTGAATACAATATTTAGTTATAATAATTATTATATTTATATATCATATAAATTCAATATAAATATTTTTATTGATAAATATTCTAATAATGATCAAAGAATAAATTAATAATCTATTATTAATAAGATAGATATCAAATTAAATATAATTACATAACCTAAAATGATTCAGAAACAAATCAAAATATATTACAATATAATAATTTTTTGTTTTGAATTTTTTTTCTTTTAAAAAGTTTATCTATATTTTTTTGATGAAAAATAATTATATAAATTATATTTGTCTAACTCAATTTATTCTGTAATTAATAATTATATAAAAATAAATGAATAAATAATTAAAATGAATTTTTTAAATTATAATGAAAATAATAATATTGAGATTTATTATTTATTATTTAGGGTATGATGGTTTAAAATAATTACAAAATTTAAAATATAATTTAAATTTTAAATTATATTTAAAATTTAAATATAATCACAAAAAATTTAATAAACTATTATTAATAAGATAGATATTATTTAAAATATATTTGCAAAATCTAAATTTGTTCAAAATCAAAGTAAAATATATTACTTAATAATAATTTTTTTAATGTTTTGCTTTTTTTATAACATTGTATTTTTGTGATTATAAATAAATTATTTAAATTAATTTCTCTTACTCATAATTTATTTTGTAATTTATAATTTTATAATAATTAACTAATAAATAATTAAAATAATTATTTAAAATTATAATGAATACAAATAAAATCGAGATTTATTATTTATTATTCAAGATATACCGGTTAAATGGTTTAAGTATTTAGGTGTTTTTATGTTTAGGAGTTTAGTGATTTAAGTGTTTAGAACTTTAGTGATTTATAGTAATTATCTAAAGAATTAAAAAACAAAAAATTTAATTTTTTGAATTTTTTTAATTTTTCAAGGTTGTAACATTTGAAAATATAATAATTTTAAATTTTTTAAATTGTGAATTTAATATATAGTTATAATAATCTTAATAATTATATATAATGTAAACTAAATATAATTAATTTTATTAATAGATATTATAATAATGATCTCTAAATAAATTAATAAACTAGTATTAATAAGATAATATAAATTAAAATATAATTGTAGAATCTAAAATGATTCAAAATCAAAATAAGATATATTACTAAATAATAATTTTTTATTTTAAAAATTTTGCCTCATTTTATAAGCATATATATTTTTTGATGAAAAATAAATTATTTAAATTATATTTATCTCACTAATAATTTATTTTGTAATTAATATTTCTATAAAAATAAATTGATAAATAATTAAAGTGAATATTTAAAATTATAATGAATACTAATAAAAAAGAGATATATGATTTATTATTTTGGGAATACCTATTTAATGGTTTACATTTTTTGTGGTTTTGGTTTTAAAGAGTCATTTGATTTATATGTTTGCACATTTAGGTGTTTATAGGTTTTATTTAATCAATGAAATATCAAAAAATTTATTATTATGAATTTTCGCGATTTTCACAGGTTATAACCTTTGAAAATATAATAATGTTTTAATCTTTCTAAAATATGAATATAATACTTAGTTATAGTAATCTTAATAATTATATTTGATGTAAATTTAATATAAAAAATTTTATTAATATATATTATTATAATGATCGAAAAATAAATTAATAAACTATTATTAATAAGATAGATATTAATTAAAATATATTTGCAGAACCCAAAATAATTCAAAATATAAGTAAAATATATTACTAAATAAAATTTTAAATTTTTGAAATTTTGTTTATTTTTATAGGTTTATTTTTTTTCTTAAAAAATAATATATTTAAATTATATGTCTCACTCATTATTTATTTTGTAAATAATATTTCTATAAAAATAAACTAAAAAATAATTAAAATGAATATTTAAAATTATAATGAATACAAATAAAAATGAAATTTATTATTTATTATTTAGTTTATATAGGTTTAATGGTTTGAGTGTTTAGGGGGTTTTGGGGTTATGGAGTCTAGATATTTAAATTATTAGGCATTTAGTTGTTTAAAAGTTTTATTTAAATAATAAAATAATAAAAAAATTATTTTTGTGATTTTTTATCATTTTACCTTTGAAAATATATTAATTTTTAAATTTTTTTCAAATATAAATATAATATTTAGTTATAATAATCTTATTATTTATAAGACATTTAAATTCAATATAAGTAATTTTATTGATAGATATTATAATAATGATAAAAATTGAAATCAATAAACTATTAATAAAAAGATTAATAGTAATAAAAATATACATGCAAACCCTATAATGATTCAAAGTCAAAGTAAAATATATTAATAAATGATAATTTTTTGTATATAAATTTTTACTTCTTTTTATAAGCTTATATTTATTTTTTGATTACAAATAAATTATTAAAATTATATTTGTTTCACACTTTATTTATTTTGCAATTAATATTTCTATAAAAAATAAACTAATAAATAATTAAAATGAATATTTAAAATTATACTGAATACAAATTAAAATGAGATTTATGATTTATTATATATGGTATACCGGTTTAATGGGTTGTTAATTTAGAAGTTTTGTCGTTTAGGAGTTTAGCAATTTATGTTTTTAGGCATTTAGTGGTTTATACTTTTTATTTATATAATAAAAATAATTTTTTTTTGATTTTATCTGATTTTCAAAGGTTATAACCTTTAAAAATAATATAATTTTTTAAATTTTTTCAAATGTGAATACCATGTATAATTATATTAATATTACTAATTATATATCATATAAATTCAATATAAACAATTTTAATGATAGATAGTATAATAATGATGAAAAATTTAATTAATAAACTATTATTAATAATATAAATTTTAATAAAAATATATTTACATAAAACAACATGATTCAAAATCAAATCAAAATATATTACTAAATAATGATATTTAATTTTCAAATATTTCCTTCTTTTTATAAGCTTATATTTTTAATTGATTAAAAATAAATTATTTATATAATATTTGTCTCACTCAAAATTTTTTTAGTAATTAATTTGTCTCAATAATTAAATGATAAATAATTAAAATTAATATTTAAAATTATAATAAATAGAAATAAAAATGAGATTTATTATTTATTAAGTATTATATAGCTGTTAAAAGGTTTATGTTTTCTGGGGTTTCGGGGACTATGAGCTTACTGATTTAAGTAAGTAAGCATTTAATGATCTATAGGTTTTATTTTAAAAATGAAATAACAAAAAAATTATTTTTATTATATTTTCTCTTTTTTTAATGTTATAACCTTTGAAAATATAATAATTTTTAAATTTATTTTCAAAAGTGAATACAATATATATTTATAATAATCATAATAATTATATATCATATAAATTCAATATAAACAATTTTATTGATATATATTCTAATACTTATCAAAAAATAAATTAAAAATCTATTATTAAAAAGATTGATATTACTTAAAATATAATATCAAAACCTAAAATGATTCAAAAGCAAAGCAAACTATATCACTAAATAATAATTATTTGTTTTTAATTTGTTATGATTTTTATTAGCTTATCTATTTTTTGATGAAAAATATTTTTAATAAATTACATTTTTAACTCATAATTTATTTTATAATTAATATATATATATAAATAAAAAACAAAATAATCAAATTAAATTTTTTTATTTATAATGAAAACAAATAAAAATTAGATTTATTAATTATTATTTAGGGTATACCAGTTTAAAGAATTATCTATATAGGGGTATCGAGATTTTGTAGTTTAGTGATTTAAGTGCGAAGACATTTAGTGGTCTATAATTTTTATTTAAACAATGAAAAAAAAATTATTTATTTTTATTCTTTGACATTTTCAATTGTTATAATCTTTGAAAATATAATAATTTTAAAATTTTTTTCAAAAGTGAATAATATATTTGGTTATAATAATATTTATACTTATATATCATATAAATTCAATATAAACATTTTTATTGAAAAATATTTTAATAATGATTAAATTATAAATTAATAATCTATAATTAATAAGATAGATATCAATTAAAAAATAATTAAAAAACCTAAAATGATTCAGAAGTAAAGCAAAATATATTACTATATAATAATTTTTTGTTTTGAAATATGTTTATAAAAATGTATCTATATTTTTTTTATGAAAAATAATTTATATAAATTATATTTGTTTAACTCATAATTTATTTTGTAATTAATATTTATATAAAAATATACAAATAAATAATTAAAATGAATATTTAAAATTATAATGAAAAAAATGAGTTTTATTATTTATTATTTAGGGTATACCGGTTTAATTTAAATTAGATCTATCTAACTAATAATTTTGTTTGTAATTAATATTTCTATAAAAATAAAATGATAAATAATTAAAATAAAAATTTAAAATTAAACTGAAAAAAAATTAAAATGAAATTTATGATTTATTATTAATGTATACCAGTTTAATTGTTTACGTATTTAGAGGTTTTGTCATTTAGGAGTTTAGTGATTTATGTTTTAAGGCACTTAGTGGAGTATAGGTTTTATTTAAACAATAAAATAACAAAAAAAAATTTGTAATTTTTTCTCATTTTCATAGGTCATAACCTTTGAAAATATAATAATATTTAATATTTTTTGAAATGTGAATATAATATTTAGTTATAATAATATTATTAATTATATATCATATAAATTCAATCTAGACAATTTTATTGCTAGATATTATAATAATGATCAAAAATTAAATTAATAAACTATTAATAATAAGATAGATATTAATTAAAAATATTTAGTAAAATATATTACTTAATAATAGATTTTAATTTTTAAATTTTTACTTATTTTATAAGCGTAAATACTTTTATTGATTAAAAATAAATTATTTAAATTATATTTCTCGCACTCATAATTTATTTTGTAATAAATATTTCTATAGAAATAAACTAATAAATAATTAAAATAAATATTTAGAATTATAATATATAGAAATAAAAATTAGATTTTTAATTATATATAGTATATAGTGGTTTAATGGTTTATGTATTTAGGCATTATGAGGTTTAGGAGTTTACTGTTTTAATTGTGTTTGCATTTAGTGGTTATATTGAATTTATATTTCATATAAATTCAATATAAACAATTTTATTAATAAATATTCTAATAATGATCAAAAAATAAATTTAATAATCTATTATTAATAAGATAGATATCAATTAAAATATAATTACAAAACCTAAAATGATTTAGAGGGAAAGCAAAATATATTACTATATAATAAATTTTTATTTTGAAAAATTTTTTCTCTTTTTATAAGTTAATCTATATTTTTTGATGAAAAATAATTTATATAAATTATATTTGTCTAACACATAATTTATATTGTAATTAATATTTAATAAAAATAAATGATTAAATAATTAAAATGAATATTTTAAATAATAATGAAAAAAATAATATTGAGATTTATTATTTATTATTTATTATTTATTATTTAGGGTATACTAGTTTAAAAGGATTATCTATTTAGGGTTTTCGATATTTCAGAGTTATTGACTTATGTGTTTAGGCATTTAGTAGTTTATAGGATTTATTTAAACAATGAAATAACAAAAAAATTATTTTTGATATTTTCTCACATTTTCAAAGGTTATAACATTTGAAAATAAAATAATTTTAAATTTTTTTAAAAATGTCAATACAATATTTAGTAGAAAGAATCATTATAATTATAAATAATATAAACAAAATATAAACAATTTTTTAGATAGATATGATATCAATTATCAAAAAATAAATTAATATGTCATTATTAATATGATAGTTATAAATTAAAATATAATTGCAAAACCTAAAATTATTCAAAATCAAAGTAAAATTTATTACCAAATAATAATTTTTCTTTTTTACTTTTTGCTTCTTTTTATAAGCTTATATTTTTTTTTGATAAAAAATAAATTATTTAAATTATATTTAAGGTTTACGAGTTTAAAGTTTTAAGTGTTTGGGGCTTTTGTGTTTTGGAGTTTATAGATTTAAGTGTTTAGGCATTTAGCGGTCTATAAGTTTTATTTAAACAATGATATAACAAAAAATTTATTTTTATTTTTTTCTAATTTTTGAAGGTTATAACCTTTGAATATATAAAAATTTCTAAATTTTTTTCAAATGTAAATATAATATTTAGTTATAATAATCTTAATAAATATAAGTCATTTAAATTCAATATAAATAATCACATTGCTAAATATTATTATAATGATCAATATTTAATTAATAAACTATTATTAATAAGATAAATATTATTTAAAATAGAATTGCAAAATCTAAATTTATTCAAAATCAAAGTATATATTACTAAATAATAATATATTTTAATATTTTGCTTTTTTTCTAAGTTTATAATTTAGTTATTAAAAATAAATTATTAAAATTATATTTGTCTTCCTCATAATTTATTTTGTAATTTATAATTCTATAAAAATAAACAAATAAATAATTAAAAAAATAATTAAAATAAATATTTAAAATTATAATGAATACAAATAAAATTGAGATTTATTATTTATTATTCAGGATATACGGGTTTAATGGTTTAAGTATTTAGGTGTTTTGGGGTTTAGTCATTTAAGTGTTTATGTCTTTGGTGATTTTATCTAATTTTTGAAGGTTATAACCTTTGAAAATATAATAATTTTTAATATTTTTTAAAATGTGATATAATATTTAGTTATAATAATCTTGATAATTATATATAATTTAAAATCAATATAAATAATTTTATTAATAGATATAATAATAATAATCAATAAATAAATTAATAAACTATTATTAATTAGAATGATATAAATTAAAATATAATTGCAAAATCTAAAATTATTCAAAATTAAATTAAAATAAATTACTAAATAATAATATTTTGTTTTAAAAATTTTGCCTCTTTTTATAATCTTATATTTTTTTGATTAAAAATAAATTATTTGATTTATATCTGGCTCACTAATAATTAATTTTGTAATTAATATTTTAATAAATATAAACTGATAAATAATTAAAATGAATATAAAAAAATTTATAATGAATACTAATAAAAATGAAATTTATTTTTATTATTTAGAGTATACTAATTTAAAGGCTTATGTATTTATGGACTTCATGGTTTAGGAGTTTAGTCAATAAGTATTTATGTATTTTGTGGTTTATAGATTTTTTTTAAAAATATAATAACAAAAAATTTATTTTTTTATTTTTTCTTATTTTAAAAGGTTATAACCTTTGAAAACTTAATAATTTTTAAATCTTTTTAAAATGTGAAAATATTATTTTGTTATAATAATCTAAATAATTATATATTATGTAAATTCAACATTAATAATTTTTTTATAGATATTATGATGACGATAAAAAAAAATTAATAAACTATTATTAATAATATAGATATTAAATAAAATTTATATGCAAAACCAAAAATGATTCAAAATCAAAGAAAAATATATTAATAAGATAGATATTAAATAAAACTATTATTAATAAGATAAAATATATAGGTTTAAAAGATTATATATTTAGGAGTTTTGGGATTTAAGAATTTAGTGATTTAAGTGTTTAGGCATTTAGTAGTTTATAGGATTTATTTAAAAAATTAAATATCAAAATAAATTTTTGTTATTTGTTCTCAATTTTGAAGGATATAACCTTTGAAACGATAACAATTTTTAAATTTTTTTTAAATGTGAATACTATATTTAGTTATGATAATCTTAATAATTATATATCATGTAAATTCAATATGATCAATTATATTGATATATATTATAATAATGATTATACAAAAGATTAATAAATAATTTTTAATAAGATAAATATAGTTTAAAATATATTTACAAAACCTAAAATGATTCAAATCAAAGTGAAATATTTTACTAAATATTAAATATAAATTTTTAA